>JACEIK010007698.1:0-24590 GCA_018107945.1 Datura stramonium
CTCAATGGTGTGGGACATGGGGCAGTGATCACCCCCTCAATAGTGGTGGTCACTACAACAACCTCATCAATAACTCTGGCTGAATTTGGCTCACCCGAAGGTTCCTTGCCACATGTCAGCTCTCTCGGGGCAATGGTGGAGCTCCCTGCTCCTCTAGCTCTTTCCTACAGCTCTCACATGTGCTCTTCATGAAACTGCAGGCTCTCCACTATCGCCAGATTGCGCTATCTTTTTTCCCTTTTCTTTCTCTTTCTCGTGGTCTCCTCATCAACAACCTCCGAGGCCCTCTTCTTCCCCTTATCTCCACTAGCTACTGTTGGGGCCCAATATGCTTAAGATCAAGATAATCATCGAGCTCTACATCTAAATAAGGTATGTTGGGGGCAGCTAGTATGGCTGTTGTCTAGAAGACAACTCGATGACTTGAATCCGAAGAGCCCCCAACTCATCTCTCATGCTTCTCATGTCTTGCTTCTCAGCTAAGCTCTCATTAAAACAAAGCTCAAAGCTGTCCAACTGGATGTGTAATCCTCTAGCAGCCTCCTCTTTTCTACATTGGTCCATAATTATCCCTATGGAATATGTACCCACAGCTGTCTCAACTTCCCTAGTGTGCCAGGCCCTATTCATCTTGGTCACTCGGTCAAGTATGATAGTTGCTTGCTCTCACCAGTGACTCATCAATGCTCCTCCTGCCACCATATCTGCTACAACCTTGGTGCTGTTATTCAAAGACTTGTAAAAAATTTCCAAGAAACTATCATCAAGAATTTTATATTTTAGGCACTTAGTAAGCTTTTTCTTAAATCTTAGCCAAGTCTCATGTAGTGCCTCAGTCTTCAAATGCCAGAAATTATAGATCTTATCCTTTAACTGCAGCATCCTTGAAGGTGGAAGAACCTTTGTAAGAAGGCTTGCTTTAGCTCCCTCCAGTTGGTAATAGAGTCGTTTGGAAACTCTGATAACCATAACGTGGCCTCTCCAGATAGAGAGAATGGGAAGAGTCTCAATCGTATGGCATCCTGGCTTACACCTGGTAAACTGACGCCTTTCATATGCCCACAAAGTTCATCAGGTGCAGATTAGCATTGTCATCTGCGTGACTACTAAACACCCCTATCATGTTAAGCAACTGAATCATGGTGCTAGTGATATCAAGCTTTTCCCCAGCTGGGAAAGGTGGAGGTACAATGGCTCCTGTTAAGCCGACCTCATCAACAACCGGGTCATCATCTCATCATAAAACTAAGGAGCATATCTTTGGCCTCTGTTACCCCTTCCATGACGACGAGCATTTACTACCTTATTGCGAGCATCCTCGACATCCTGAAGTACTGCTTGCCGAGCCAACTCAGCTTGATGAGCTTCTTCCGCCAATTGTTTCTCTCTGCTCAGGGTTTTTCATTTTTTTTACTGTTCGCTCTAGCTCAACATCAAGTGGAATCAGAGGGTTTCTGCTTCGTCGATAATGCTCATATCACACCATTGGAAAAGTATGACATGTACGATATCAATAAAGAACCCAACAAGGGTTGGGGTCGATCCCACAAGGAATATGGTCAGGATGTAGAATAATGCCAGTATTTAGACTTTTAGTTTGATTATCTCCTAATGGGGTTTTTATAAATAAGTAAATGATCTTGGGCATATTTAATGCCCAAATACTATTTTATACCCATGTTGTACCTTAATTTAAGAATAATCTCATGTATTTTGTGTAATTTGTGGCCATGGACTAACAAATATGATTAACTAACTTTAGAGGTTGAAATTGCCAATGTATGGAGCTCAATGTGAATATAATGGTCCTAATATTGAAGATAAATGTTAAGGAATGGATTATGGATGATGAGACAAGCTAAAAGGGACATTTGAAGTCAACTCCTGCTCACGGAGAAGCATTGGCACGTTCCAACAACATGCCACGGCTAAGAATTAATTTATATGAGCAAAGGCTGCCAAAACCAGTGTGCTACCGCATTACCTCCGTGCCACGGAGCAGTTCACCTCCTTGCCACGGAGCCATTCCATGATAGGCCAAAAAGTGCAAATTTCCCATTTACTATAAATTAAACCCTTAGCTCCTAAAATTATTTGTCACGAAATATTTTCTGAAAACCATAGAGGAGCGAAGGGAGAAGTGAAGAACTCACCTAGGGTTCACTAATTTTACATTCTCTTTTACCTATTCTGTAAGTACTCTACTTTAAATGATGTTTTTAAGTTATTGTACGAACATGAGTGGCTAAAACCCTTCCTAGGGTTGAGGCCAATGGATATGATTGTAATGCATAATGCTGGTTTGAGTTGTTAATTAGTTGTTTTGTCTTACATTTTTATTATGGTTGTTTTATGCTTGATCATCATAAAAACATACATGTTAAGCTAGGTAAAAGCTTGAAAGAGTAACCCTAGGCAATAATACAGGAATGTAGTGAGCAAGTTCTTATCTTTCTTATATGATCCACAATTAGATAAATAATATACCTAAATTGCCTTGCTTGGTTGATAAAACGGGATGATAGTAAGACACCGACTTAGAATTTTCACTCCACCACTCGTAGAAGTATTTGTGAAGCTAAGTTAGGTTGAATGATTAGAGGTACAAAAGTCCCTAATCAAGAGCACAAACCCCGTAAACCACATCCATGTAGTTGAATTGCCCACGAACTAGATGTCACATCCCCGCTCAACGATGTAGTTGTGAGGCTAATTTGTCATGTTTAGAGGCTCGAGAGGCCATGAACATCGCATTTCCAACAATGTAAAACAAAAATTGATAATTTCATACGTGAACCATTACAAAGTGTAGCATTGCATGATTATCTCTGACTTAGCTCTAGTTGCTTATTATATCGTTTCTAGATTGTTTTGTGACCACCCCAAAACTTAATTATAATTTACCAAAAACTTCTATAATCAACACTTGTGAAGGTTAATCTTACACTTGAACTTCATAATTTGCTGAATTGGTCCAAATTTCTGTGGGTTCTACACCCGCTCTTAAAAAGGGCCATCAGACATTTGTACGACCGCGTACGCTTGCGAGTGTGCTGGAGAGCAACAATAAACACTTAACATTATTGAAAATTCTAGTTGTTATGAAGTTGATGCAATTAACTAAGGAAGTGTTCCCATGAATTCATAACTACTTTCTGGGTTTTACACTCATGATCTATCCCAATACTTAACTTGTAGAACTAATAACATAAGTTCATCCAAACTATTGGTTAGTCCTTATTGGCTTATCATACTTAATCACCGGATTAGGTCTCTTGAGTGATTTCATTTTAACCATTATCAATTTGCTCCAAATTAACTATCTTGCGATCACAACTCATGTTATACAATGAATCATAGAATTCAAGGCTTTGTTTTTCTTCTCTTTTCCTAATCTCTACATCTCTTAGGTTTTAACTAAATAGAGAATTAGGGAAAGTCTTAATGTTGTGCTCATCAAGAAACATTTAAGAGGTGAAAAGAAGATAATACAAGCTGCATATTAGTTTAGAATCACTATATGCGAACCCTAGTTTGTTAATTCACCATGATTCTACAACCCTAGTTGTGAAGATTTTAACCTCTCATGATTGTAAGAAGAAATTAGCATTCATTAAATAATAAAACATAATTAGGAACTTAAAATTAAAATTGAATAAAACCCACTTGCTGATTGATCACGGGCAAAATATCATGCCCGTGATACGTTTTACAACTTGAATTAGTCGTGTTGTCTAAGTTATTTTATACATTTTCATGTGATTTTATAAAAATGTGAAGATATGTGCTAACCAACATGATTAGCCTTTGTTTTTGTAGGTTTTGATGACTTTTGAGGAGCTAATCCATGAGTTGGTGAAGTAGAGGCTTGGAACGGAATAAGAACATGCGAACGTCATGAAAGAGAGGCACAAAACAGCCCACTGCCATGTCGGCAACGTGCCACGGAAGGCAGGCTGCCCAAAACAGCACACCTGGGTGCAGTGTTGGCAACGTGCCACGGCAGGCAGGCTGCGGACCAGTAGGAGGCAACGCGCTGCCTGGGCAGCGTGCCACGCTGCCAACGCACAGGGTGTCGAGGCTGATTTTGGGTGTTGTTCCAGTGAGTTTTGCGATGCCTCCGTGTCACGGAGGCAGTGCTCATGATACACTCCAGACAAGGAGCCGTTCCACGACAGGCCGTAAATTTAGCACGTTCTCCATTTACTATGCAACAGGGACCCTTAGCTCCTAATTCCATTGGGGTCACACGACTGAAAACCGCCTAGGAGGAAGGGAGAAGGGAGAACTCATCTAGGGTTTGTCAAATTCTCTAATCTACCAATCTCGTGTAAGTATGTAGTTTAGGAGTAGATTAATAGTAGTGTAGAGAGTTTTATGAACATGAATGGCTAGAACCCTTCCTCTAGGGTTGAAGCCATGAATTATGATTGTGATTTTGTGATATTGTTTTGGAATTAAAGGTTGATTGTTGTTTTCTGTCTTGCATTCTGGATTGTTGGTTGTTTTTATGATTGATCACCATGAAAAGCATATTTGTTAGCTTGGGTAATAGCTTGAGAAGGCATTACCTAGGTCAGGACATGTGAGAATGTGAGGAGCATGAAGTAATCTCGGAGAGGTTCCAGGTTTGATAGAAATATACCTAACACCGTGCTTGGCTGACACACGCCGAAGCGTGGAAAGACCAACTTGGGATGTCACATCACCACTCAACAAAGTAGTTGTGAGGCTAAGTTGAGTTAAATGGTTAGATTTTTAATGAAAGTCCCTAATTGTTTCCAGAAACTACAACATGATTGATTGCCCGCGACTAGAAATTAAACTCCTCGCTCACAATGATGCAGTGAGGCTAGATTGTCATGTTTAGAGGCTCGAAAGACCATGAACATGCAATTCTAATTATATGAAATAACAATTGATAGTTCCATGCTTATTCCATTGCAAATCGTAGTATCGCATGATTAATCGGTTTTAACTCTATGTTGCTCCTAGGTAATTTCAGAATATTTCCTGTTGACCCAAACTTAGACTTCTAATTTATCTCAACCGAAAATGTCTATCACCAACACTTTAGGTATTTAAGAACACACTAGAAATGGATAGTTAGAGGAATGGTCCAGTCCCCGTGGGTTCGACACCCGGTTCTTAAAAAGTGCCACTATATTACTTGCACGACCCGCACACTTGCGGACGCGCTTGATGAAGAAGAGCTCGTCAAATTATTACACTCGATGCGAGCTACGCCGCAAGTGGCTGCTGCCGGTGACCAAATTACGGGCACGCCGTTTTATGCCATTGCCGGGGACTCTACAATTTTGATAATTTATCTGTTTTTGTGTGACTTTTGAATTTCTAAGTGTTGAGAAACTTGGTCTTAGTTTGACTATTTGCAGGTGACAGTTGTCCTTGCCGAGCTAGCTAGAAATAGAGAGCTTGTGAAACCGTTGCTTGAACCTGAACGTCAAATCCATTTGCGAAGGAGAGTAGCTCTAGAGCAAAAGCTGAAGAGACTTCAAGAAAAGGTACAACAACAACCACCCGCGGACAAGCACAACTGTTATCGGAAGCAATGAATGGCAGCAAGACCAGTTCGCGAAGTGGCAATCCCACTAGCGACGAATGTGACTCCTAGTATCCGTAAACCAGAGCCTGGAGGGAACTTTGAGCTTAAACAGAATATGGTGCAACTGTTACATTCTAGTGGCCGGGCCCACCGGACTGGCACATGAGGACCCACAGCACTTACAGAGCTTTGAGATAAGTGACACGTTTGTCCCCACCGGCGTGTCCACAGATTATGTCCGCTTAACCTCTCTTCCCGTTTTCATTGCTGGGAGAGGCGAAGAAGTGGCTGAAGGCTGAGCCACCGAACTCCATTATCATGAATAACTTGGCTAGGAAGTTCCTTATCAGATTCTTTCCTTCAGGCAAGACTGCAAAGTTGAGAAGTGAGATACTTAGTTTCAAGCAGAAGCCTGATGAGAACTTGTATATGGATTGGGAAAGATTCAAGTCATTGTTGAGAGACTGTCCCCATCACCAAGAGAATCAAATGAAGTGCTGGCCTATACCTTGTAGAAAGTCTAGACCCACACAATAAAATATTGCTAGACTCTCGCAGCGGGTGGCAAGCCTTTGAGAAGACATATGATGAGCTTTACACTTTGCTGGAATCGTATCTGCACAAGGAAATCCAGAGGGTACAGTGAGTCATCGAGAGGGGCGTGAACAAGATCGGGGTTGACAGAAGGGCATGGTTTGAATGCCTTGGCAAAGATGCGCTTACTTGCCTCCAACATCAAATGACGACTCAGTTCAATAAACTGAGCATGCACCAACACCAGGGCTAGGTTAATGCAGTTCAGCAAGTTCCTAGTTGGTGTGAAATTTGTGGTAATAATGGGCACAACGCAGAATCCTGTGGAGCCAATCCGGAATCAGTCAATTTCGTTATAATGCAGAGAACTGTGAATTTTGGGAACACCTACCAGAGATTGGCATACACCTGAAGTTTTCTTTGGGGTGGGAAACCAAAAGCAGAATTTTATGCAACCTCAACAACATCAGTATCAGCAGAATAGGCAGATTGATGGGCAGTGGCGCCGCATTGAGGAAACACCGCAGAAAATTATGGAGACCCAGAATCGCTAGCAGAAAATCGTGCGAGGGGATGGCAAAAGAGACTTAATGGAACTTTCAACAAGTATTACCCGCAATCTTGAAAAAACAAGTGGGTCAGATAGCAGCTGCTCAAAACATGAGGCCGCAAGGGGGATTACCAAGCGATGCAGATCCTAACCTCCACAAATCAATGCCATCAGTCTTAGAAGGAAGGCAGTTAGTCGATGCAAAGGTCAAAGAGTGGAGAAAGGAGGTGCAGCCGGAGTTGGTAAGACCAGGACCATCCACCGATATTGGAGCAAATCAGAGTGCTGAGAAACAAAATGCGCAACCTTCATTGCAGCCAAAGACAAAGACTACTACCACCCTTCCCTCAAAGATTCAAAAAGAGCAAGGAGGAGGAATGTTTCAAAAGTTCTTTGGAGAGTTTCAAAGAACTTACATAAATTTGCCTCTTATTACGTCTTGCAGGGAATGCCCAAGTATGCTAAATACTTGAAGGACGCGGATGGCGAAACAAAGTTAGATTGGTGCATGTTCAGACAGAGCACCGACCGAGGAGTGCAGCCCAGGGTATTGAGCAAAATGCCAAAGAAGCTCAAAGACCGGGAGTTTTACTCTCCCCATACAAATTGGTAAAGATGAAGTTCTCCGAGCTTTGTGTGATTTAGGGGCAGCAGTTAATTTAATGCCTCTATCCTTATTCAACACCTTGGGGTTGGGAAGACTGAGACCGAGAAGGCTGATGCTGCAACTGGCTGACAAGTCGCGAGTGACACCGGTGAGCCCGCAAGTGTACGGGCTGTACAAGTAATACAAAGGGCCCTTTTAAGAACCGAAATGTCGAACCTACAGTAATGACACAGGTAAAATCTCTCAACTGTGAATTTACTAAAACTGTAATTATGAAGACAACAGTGTAAAATAAAGTTTTTATATTTTAGAACTATTGTTATACTAAAGTAAAATACCATACAAGTGAGTCTCGAACTATGAATGAAAGTATGTTGAGGCTAAAACGAACATGAAAGAAATTAATTATCGATCTACGTGGTTTATCTTTTCTCCGGTTGCTAGTCGGGACTTATGCCTATGGATTAAACCTCGTATTTAACCCAATTAAGAATCATGAACCTTCCAATTTACATTTCGTGATAAGAAGAAATTCATGTTCTATACAAAACCGATTCCACACTTGACTAATACGACTTTCAGGTATATTTCTATCCTGAAGGTAAATCAATTTCAATTTTCCCAAACTAAGAAAAGATCATATCCTATTTTCAAAACTTTCCAATTTCGTGTCTCTCTCGGTGAAACCGACTTTTTGGATTTACATTAACATTGGCCGACATTAATGCAGTAAGAACAAGAATTAAATAGAACAACCATAGAAGAAAAAGATGAAACAACCAGATAATCAACAATTACATTTCAATACAATGGTTCCTACCTCAAGAAGAAAGGGAATTAGCTCATTTGTGGATTGAACATTGTTAAATGAGGTAAATCATACAAAACAATTGAAAGAAAGAAGAAAGGGATAGAGAAACCCTAAGAATTTTCGTCCTCTCAACTGCCTGTAACCCACGTTCTTGCTCCACCAAGTCAGAATAATTAAAATGAACCCAAGTGTTCTATTTATACTGGGAGAATTTTTCCTAATAACAAGGCAACGTGGCACGGAGTGCACGCGGAGCACCCGCCCTCCGTGACACGGTGCAAACGCGAGGCTCTCGGAATTTAGCCGTCCAGGTAATTGCTCCCAACCTGGCACGGCATGCAACACGGAGCATGCCCAGCGTGCCACGGTGCAAACGCGGAGGCTCTCTGGAATGTCAAGATCTAGGAAATTAATTCCAACGTGCCACGGCTCGATCGCGGACCTTCTCCGGAAATTCTTGAAATTATATCTCCCGGACAGAATGCATCCGCGATGGCAGCGTGTCACGGCTCCATCGCGAGCCTCGTGGCTTTGCTTCTCCAGCCTGCTTCCTGCTCGCCTTCCCGAGTCCATCTCTGATTCCTCCCAACATGCATCTTAGCTCCCTAAAAAGTATGTTTTTCCTACAAAACAACGCTAATCATGTTGGTTAAAGAATTCACACTTCCCTAAAGTTTACATGAGAATGTACTAACATTGTTGGATAAACAAGGCAAAAACGATGCATTTGAGTATCACTTGGGCATATAAATATGCCCTGCATCACCTACCCCACACTTAAAATCTTGTTCTCTCGAACAATACTCCTATACTCCTCATGCAATTGACATCCCATCATGGCTAATGGCTCGACAATCCGAGCTACGGTTACACTGACTATTTACATACAAATCATAAGAAAGCATGCCTGGCATCATCATTACACTGACATCCAACATATCAAGACCACCTAGACATCACAAATTGACTTCGATAGCGGTAAACTCATGCACATTAGCTGACTAAGATATCCTGATACGAATTTATTCTTTCGTCCAACATGTGCCCTCACACATAAGAGAGAGTTTCCCTTGTTCTAATCACATGAATTCCACAACACCATGCCGGGTCTTAGACACACCCAATTTCTGCTCACTCTCCCAAACGAATTCACACTGCATTGTGTCATGAACTATAAGCTTGCCTCTAGTGTTTACTCCACTAATATAAGGACGCGTGATGTAAGATCACGTAGGACTTAACGGGTTAAAATATAAGCTACAGAACTAGTACATACTACAACCAATAATAACAACTAGCATCCTTAAGCGCTTTTTCCCTACATCCCATCATATCTCTGGGTATATGTTATTTCTTCCTCCTCCCAACCTTGGAGTCTTTCTTAATTACACATTTTTTTTCAACTCCTTTACGCAACCCCCCACAATTGGGTACCTCAAACAACAAAGATTTGTTAAGCACTTTATTTTCTTTTTTACGTCTGGCAAGTGCACCTTGACTCTTTTTCTTGCTTTTCATCACTTTGCCTTTCCTCTCTTTATTTTCTTTCATCATTTCACCCTTTACAAGTGGGAAAATTATTTTTCTTGAGCGCTTAAGAGCTTCAGATTAGGTTTGGTGGACAATGAAAAGAAGGGGTTAAGCTTGGTTTACACCTTTGACAAAAGAAAAAAAATAGCTAAAGGCTCAATGGGCTAACTAGATTTAATCTTCAAGGTGGGTATATATATAAAAGAAGAAGAAAAACTTTAGGCTAAACAAAGAAACGCCTACCATCCTTTCCCACACTACGCTTCCCTTCATTTCGTTTCGTATATCATTCAGGCAAGTTCTAGACACTTCTGTACAATAACATGGAATAAACAAACCTCACTATACACTCATTGCACATGCTCAACTCAAGACATATTCAGCGTAATTTTAATCAGCTAATTACAAGAATTCAAAATTAAGCCTCAATCACACTGAATCGAATTCTGTGGCCTAAGTGTCTCACATATGTACAAAACTTGCATGCTTTCAAACGAATCATCTTTGCAGTATAAACATCATGTACAACACGCAACCAGGATTTCGTAGCCATAGAGTAGCAACATGCATGGGATACAACCAAACAAACCAAAATTGAAAATAAACTACTCCTATCAACAGCATTTCCCTTTTAAGACGGTCGTCATCCATCCATCATAGGGAACGGTCACTATTTACGACTTCGGTTCCACGGACTTTCCTTGGCAAAAGAACCGAAACAAACCTGAGAACCCACAAATAAAAATAGTTAACGAAAAATTTTAAAAATATCGATAATTTCGATAAAACTATTTACACACTGGTAACAGCATTCAACAAAGACACACAGCTTCACAAAGATATTTACAATACCGAAACATACACACAAAAACAAGGTCACAATGTTTTCAAACACGACAACAAGAACATGCACATTATACAAACAAGACAAAAATCAGCACCACCAACTACTTCCCAATTTACACTTAAAATCGAACACGTCCCTGTTCATACAATCACAAAACACAAAGGTGGGTGGTGAAACTCCCGATCAATCAAAGTATTCCACTTTTCATCAGGTGCTGCGTTGCCTCTATCTCCCATGTCTGAATCTCCCCTGCCGTCCTCCTCCGACTCAACGTCGGAACTCGCAACATGTCTCCGCCGCGGGGACATAATCATCCATGGGCTCCATAAAAGTTGGGCCCAGCACACATAGTGCCCGGCGTTTCGCCATGTAATCTAAGTCGAGCTGCCACAGCTCCCCTCCTCCGTTGTCGGTCTCCTGCCTCTGCGTAGCTGGAGCATCTGATCCTGAACATGCGGGCCATACTACTGATCATCCCGAGCATGTCGCCGGCTAGTGTGAGAATCGGCCCGTGAGTGGTGTCAGTGCCTTAGTATTTGTGACATCTATGGCACGCCTCCTCCATCTGTGGGATATAATCTAGGGGCTCTTCCTCTACCTCCAGGCCCTTCAGAACGTAATGCAATGGCCAAACCTGCACTGCGCCTCTTGATGCAACACTTCTTCATGGCGGATATGATCACCGCCCTACATTTATCTCCAAATTTTCATCAGGGCATACACCTTTCAGGCATACGCGATCCCGGGTGACATCTGTCATGTGCACCCCCGGAATTAAACAGGAGCAAACAATTTTTAGCCAAATCCTGGCTTCCTGCTATCCAGTGAGTAGGGAATGTTCGATGGTAGCTCCCTCTCCTTATGCTCGCTCCAATAAGTGTTGTCGACCGGGCCTACACAATGTGCGTCTGATATCCGCATAAGGTGGAGTGATATTCAGCTGCCGGAGACGTGGGCACGTGTTCTGCGCCCCCGCATGGCATTTAAGTGATGAGGCTCAAGTGACAATCGACTCCCTATCTTGATGGCGTGATCGTTGGAGCGTCGTTCCACTTATAGAACCCCGAACCGCGTACCAGCACTCCTTGGGCTCGTCAAAATGAATCGCAGCCCGGCAGTGTCAGTCCGGTGTACCATGCGGGGAAACTCGTACAATGGGTCCCTTTGCAATATGCTCCTCGTGGAAGTACTTGTTCTCCTTGTGCTTCGTGTACCAATTTTTCCTTCCTCTGTCACCCATCGGGTTCCGTATTGGCGGCGGCCGCGTGGAACCGCTGGTGCTGCTGGGACTGCTGTTCCTTAGCCTTAACCTTCTTTCTTCCTGGCCGCCCGATGTAGATGCGCCTTTCCCTTGTCTTATTCGCTTGCCATTGTTCCTGTTAAACAAAGCAGACAGTCCTAATGTCGGGCATTTTGTAATTCATTTGACTAATAAGTTAGTTAGGCTCGGCTACCCCACACTTAGCCCTACCACAATTTCAAAGATCTCTAAGAAGGACATATTTATTTCTAATTTACAAAAATGAGAAAATACTAAACAACTAAAACACAACAATATTGCCTTGTGCATTCCACAAATAACATGGTATAACTCAACTGTACGACTCAGACTTCGCAAGGTAGCTACTATAAATTTACTGTCGATCACATAATTTCATACCGAGCATAACAATAAAACAAGAGAAAGAAAAAACGAAAAACTCTTCTCACTATACAAACCTATGCAACCCGTCCATTTCTTGCATACTATAATTGCACTCCCAAAATCCGTCGGTCTTTTTAACGTATTACACAGAATACGCCCAACTCATCTCACCCAACATACTCAACCCACAAGGATTTACAATTCAACTAGATTTCTCCCTTTTCATGTTCAAATTCCGATCAAGCTCAGTAGTTTTTATTGGTTCAGCAACTACAATGATATTACGAACATCAATCAACAATAACTTAACTGAATTTTAAGCTAATTTACCCAGGGTAACGTTTACTCACATCTCATGCTATAAATCGAAAAAATCGACCAAAATTGAAATAGAGATGATGAACGGACCTCAAGTTCGAAGGATCTGGAAGAAAACTTGACGAAATTTTATACCTTAGTCTGTGGCACGTTGAGGAGAGGGAATTTTTGGGAGGGTTGTCGCGGAGGAGATGAAAAATGAGAGAAAATGAGGGGAATTAGGGTTAAAAAGGGATTTTCGCGCGGTTACCCGGTGACGCGGTGTGACCCGACGCAATAATACTCAACGTGTCACGGAGGGTAACGCGAGGTCCTCCTCCGTGACACGGAGCCATCGTGCAGTGCATCGAATTTGTAAATTCAGATTTTTCCTTCAACGTGTCACGGAGGGTAACGCGGAGCACCACCTGACGGGACGGAGCCATCGCGCAGGCTCACTGTTTTGCCGCTTTAAAATTTTTTTTTACCTCGCTTTTCTCCTTTGCACTCCCTTGCATTTTTTCTCCACTCAACCTTGAAATATATCTACAACAAGAAATCGGTTAGAATTCCAAGGTTTAAAACACAACACAACAACAAGAAAACATTCAATAACAAGAATTATATATATATATATATATTTTTTTTCTTTTTCTTTTTTCTTTTTTTCTTCTTTTTATCTCAGACAATTATAAAAAACAACAATTCACGGGTTGCCTCCCGTGCAGCGTCTGGTTTACCGTTGCGGCTCGACGTCGTTTAAGTCTCATTCTGCCCCTAGGTGACGAACGTTTCTCACGACTCACCCTCACCCTTGGTCAAGCTCACCCCTGTCGGGGTCGCCCCACCAACTCCGGAGACTCAACGCTCCTGGAGCAACTTCAGCTTGCTAAAACACGTTGATGACCGAGAGTTCCTCGTACACGGCCGGGAGCTTGGTGGCCTTGTACACATCGAACACCTCCACCTTAACATGTGCTCGCATCGTGAGCTGCCCTCGCAATACGTCTATTAGCGCTTTCCCGGTAGCTGGGCAAAGGCCGTCCCAAAATAAATGGGACTTCAGCGTCTGGCTCAAAGTCCAACACTACAAAATCTACCGGGAAGATCAAGGAGCCGACTTGCACCAGCACGTCCTCCACAATTCCATCTGGTCTTGCTAAAGAACGATCCTCGCAAGCTGCAAGATCACCGTTGTTGGTCTAGGACTCCCTAGCCCCAACTTCTTGAATACCGAGGTTGGCATCGCCAATGCTCGCCCCAAATCACATAATCCATGAGCCTTTGAGTTACTCTGCCCGATTGTTAGTTGAATTGTGAACCTCCTGTGGTCACGAGCTTTGTAGGCACCGATTTTGTATCCGGGAAGCGCAATTCCTCCGTAAGAGCAACTGTGGCATATTCGGTAAGCCTGCTTTGTTGGCCACGATGTCCTTTATGAATACTTGCGTACTTAGCACTCCCCGTAAACATCAACAAGAGGTAAGTTAATGTGTACCCTTACACCTCCATGAACTTTTTGAAACACGCCTCCTCCTTGTGTTTCTTTAATCGTTGAGGGAATGGGGGTGAAGGTCTTTCTGGTTCAGCATTCTTGTTCTTCCTCTCATCATTTTGCTCCCCTCCTTTCGCTCGTCTCCCGACCGTTGAGGTGGTCTTTCTGGTTCCACCTTTCAGCTGCAAACCACTCCTCGTGGTCACTGCATTTACCTGCTTGGTGTTGGGGTCTGTGTCGCTAAGTCTCCTAGGCCTGGTGTTTTGGGCTCCAGCAAACTGCCCAAACTGATACCCAGTCATTCATAGCTAACCTGATTATTCTTGACCTCGGCTGCCAATTTAACATAGTCATCCCGCAATTGAGCTTGGTTAGCTATCAACGTCTTGAACATCTCCTCAACGCTGGGTGATGGTGGGAGGAGGGGCATTGTTGCTTCTATACTGTGATTGATAATTCTGTGGCCCTACTCTGATTCCTCCGCACCCCCGACTCGAACTCGTCCCCGATGGTTGTTGCTACCCCCAAGAGAAATTCGGTGATTCCTCCAGCTAGAATTGTAGCTGTTCCATACTGTTGGTGATTGTTCCTTTGTGCATTACCGACAGTTCACTGAGTCAGGATTTTCTCCCACAACACTCTCTGAGTGTTCATTGCTTCCGCACACTTCACCAAATCTGCCGCACTGCATTTACCGGGGCTTGAGACCGACTCAAGCTCATGTTACCGGGCGGGTGTTGAGTTGATTCTGCAAGGCAGCTATTCAAAAAGCATAGCTGTAAACCCATCCACTTCCAAGTCTCCAGCTGCTTTCCTTGCTCCTCCTCTTGAAGAGTCCAGATTCCACTCTCTTCGGATTTTCCTGCGAAATACGATTACAAAGTATACAGCTCCTCATAAGTCTTTTCTAATGCTTGTCCCCCTACCAAGTCCAGCAAGATTTTTGTGTGGGTTTCAAACCTCAATAAAAGTGTGCACCAGCACATCATTGGATTGATGGTGATGAGGATAAATTCCGCAATGTTGATTT
Organism: Datura stramonium; assembly: GCA_018107945.1. Lineage (NCBI taxonomy): Eukaryota > Viridiplantae > Streptophyta > Magnoliopsida > Solanales > Solanaceae > Datura > Datura stramonium. The sequence continues at coordinate 14,913 of JACEIK010007698.1, forward strand.
TGAATCTTCCCAAGCTTGATACAGATTCTCTCCTTCTCTTTGTTTGAAACTTAGAATTTGACTCTAAGTCTTGCTGTTTTACCGGAAGGAAAAGAACCGATCAAGAACTTCTTTGGTAAGATCATCCCATGTGGTTATAGAGTTCGGTGGCTTAGCTTCAACCACCTTTTCGGCTTCTCCCAAAAGTGAAAATGGAACAAAGGTAAGCCCGACATAGTCCGTTGACACTCCAGCTGGGAATGTAAGTGTCACTTATCTCCAAAAAGGTTTGAAGATGTTGTTGTGGATCCTCGTGAGGGAGACTCCGTGAATCGCCCGCGCTTGTGTGCAGCAATTGCACCATGTTCTGTTTAAGCACGAACCTCTCCCGGGCTCGTGTTTGCGAATGCTAGATGTGACATTACTAGCATGTGGGATTGCCACATCGTGAATCGGCCTAGCTGCCATTTCCTCGGCACTAATACACGCTCCGCACAAGGGGGATTCGTGGTTGCTCCATTATTGTTTGTCTGAGCAATCGCAGTTTTCTTTCTAGAGCTTTCCTGCCATGGAATTGTCTTACCGGCTCTTAAGGGATGGATCCACCAACTCCCTTTGTCTCTGCCGTTGTTCAACATTCTGTTATCTGCAAAATACAGCAAGACCAAGTTGCCAAATACCTTAAAATGGGCTGCTAAATAGCAAACTAACACTTTTACGAAAATTATAATTTCACCAATTGCCACCTCGGCAACGGCGCCAAAATCCTTGATGAGCCCGCAAGTGTACGGGTTGCACATAACAGTGGCCCTTTAAGAACCGGAATGTCGAACCTACAGTGGACTGACTACAGGGTAAAATCTCCTCATGTCAATTTACCGTAACTCTAAAAATGAAGACAACAAAGGTAAAGAAAAGTTTTTATATTTTGCGAACTATTTTTATACTAAAGTAAAATAATTATACAAGTGAGTCTGAACAATGAATGTGGAGCATGCTGAGGCTAAAACGAATATAAAGAAAATTAATTATCGATCTACGTGGTTTATCTCTTCTCCGGTAGCTAGTCGGAACTTATGCCTATGGATTAAGTATTTAACCCAACTTAAGAATCATGAACCTTCCACCTACATTTCTGTGATAAGAAGAAATTCATGTTCTAGCAATACAAACCGATTCCACACTTGACTAATACGACTTTCAGGTATATTTCTATCCTGAAGGTAAATCAATTCTCAATTTTCCCAAACAAAGAAAAGATCATATCCTATTAATTCACAACTTTCCAGTTTCGTGCCCTCTCGGTGAAACCGGACTTTTTGGATTTACATTAACATTGGCCAGATATTAATGCAGTAAGAACAAGAATTAAATAGAACAACCATAGAAGAAAAGATGAACAAACCAGATAATGATCAATTACATTTCAATACAACAATTCATAACCTCAGCAAGAAAGGGAATTAGCCACTATTTGTGGATTGAATACATTGTTAAATGAGTGTAAATCATACAAACAATTGAAAGAAAGAAGAAAGGTATAGAGAAAACCCTAAGAATTTTGTCCTCTCAACTGCGTAACCCACGTTCTTGCTCCACTAAGTCCGAATAATTAAAATGAACCTAAGTGTTCCATTTATACCGGGAGAATTTTTCCGAATAACAAGCAACGTGGCACGGAGTGCATCGCGGAGCACTGCCGCTGTGACACGGTGCAAACGCTGAGGCTCTCTGGAATTTAGCCTTCCAGGTAATTACCCCCAACGTGGCACGACATGCAACGCGGAGCATGCCTCATAGCGGTGCCACGCGTAAACGCGGAGGCTCTCGGAATGTCAAGATCTGAGGAAATTAATTCCAATGTGCCACGGCTCAATCGTTGACCTTCTCTGGAAATTCTTGAAATTATATCTCCTGGACAGAATGCAACCGCGATGGCAGCGTGTCACGCTCCATCGCGGAGCCTCTTATTTCTTGCTTCTCCAGCGTTTCCTTGCTCGCTCCCGAGTCCATCTCCGATTCCTCCCTACATGCATCTTAGCTCCCTAAAAAGTATGTTTTTCCTGCAAACAACGCTAATCATGTTGGTTAGTATAAATTCACACTTCCCTACAGCTTCATATGAGAATGTACTAACATTGTTGGATAAAAAAGGCAAAAACGATGCATTTGAGTATCACTTGGGCATATAACATGCCTCGCATCAGACACCTGATGGAATCATAGAGACCTTCTCATCAAAGTAGGTAAATTTATTATACCTGCTGATTTTATTATTTTAGATTTTCAGGTTGATGACCAGGCAATTCCCTAATCTTGGGACGGCCATTCTGGCCACCGGAGGAGCAAAGATTGATTTGAAAGAAGGGACCTCGAAATGAGGGTTGAGGATGAAGAAGAAACCTTCCAGTCTACTCAAGAAATAAACCCATCCGGGCACACTACAGAAACCTTTGCCAGGTAAGTGTGTTGGTAGATGAGTGTGGGGTGGAGGAGTCTACAGTGCATGGCCAAAGGCAATGTCATGTTCAGCCCGAGTCCGATAAAGGGGCTTCTGACGAAGAAGTTGGAGAAAGGAGGAATAGAGTGGAGGCTGTATCCTAAACAGCAAAAGAAAGGAGATGGTTCTCGGAAAGAGAACCCAGGTATGAGGATGTCCTGAAAAGGGCAGTCCACGTCGTGGCCAACTCCACGTAAAATAAGGTGCTTCTTGGGAGGCAAAACCTAAGGTACCTCTCAGGTACAATTTGTATTTTTTATTTTTGTTTGATTTTGTTATTTTCGATTTTGTGTTTGTGTTTTTATGGTTAGCACAGGTGGAGGGAAGTCTGAGTGTACTCCAAGGAGGAGGAAGCTATAAGCATGAAAGAGGAAAAGGGGGTCAACTATACCCGCTAGTGCAAGTGGTGGAAAACATGCTATTAGCTAGGCCTAAAGGCTCAGGGAGTATTTCTCACCCTTTGAAATGAAGTTAATTTGATGCTATGAGGACATAGCATGATATTTAAGTGTGGGGTGAAGGAACAGGAAAATTTCAAAATTTTTTTGTGCTTAACAAATTGTGGTGAATGTAATGCTTGTGTGAAAAATTTTTTGGAGAAATTTGAAAATTTTTGTGAGTCAAGTATGAATTCATCAAGCATGTTTTATAATCTTTTGATAAATTAATAATATTAAAAAAATCATAAATTTTTTTATTTTTATTTTTCTTTTTGTCTGTACATAATGTTTTTAGTCAAAGTTAGGGACTGTTTCGATGAAGAATGGATGACGACCGTCTTGAGGAAAATTAGTCGATAGATGTCGGAGTTTTGAAACCGTAGCTAATGGATGTTTGATGTTCTGTTATGCTAGACATGATTGTAAGAGGCAAGTATGTTCAAAGGTTGATGCACAAAGTGTATAACTTTTGTTTGAGACACTTAGGCTCTTGTAATTTGAATCATTATAATTGAAGCTTAATGTTTGAATTCTTGTGATTAGCTGAGTAAGAGTCTGCCGAATGTGTCTTGAATTGAGCATGTGCCATGAGTGTAAGGTTTTTGAGTATTCTAAAGCATATGGAATGTCTAGAACTTGCCTGGTCTGTTTATAAAACGAAATGAAGGATGTGAAGTGTAGGAGATGGTTTAGGCATTTCTTTAATAACTACCTTTTATCCTCATTTTACATACCTTGAAAAAATTAATCCTAGTTAGCCCTGCTTGAGCCTTGAGCCTATTCTTGATAGCTGCAACAGAAGCTTACTTTTCTTTCATTAACCTTGAATCCTAGCAGGAAGGGAAGTTCGCAATGAGGGCGTGATGTATTGGGTGTGCTTAGGAAAGATAGTCACCACATCACAATAGTACCTACCTGTACTGAGTTGCGTTGCCAAATCCTACAAAGTCCTACTTGATCTTACGTTCAGACATCCTTAAATTGTGGAGTAAAACACTAAGGGCAAGCTGGGTCATGACATGACGCATGTGAATTCTTTGTGAGAGTGAGTGTAATTCTATTCATGTACCCACACATGTTGTGATGTAAAAATTGTTTTGCGTGTGAAATTGGGTAACTCTCTTTCCGTGAGGGCACATGTTTAATGAAGGATAAAATTCATGTGGGATTTCTTAATCAGTTGATTTGCAAGAGTTTGCTAAGATTGAGAGTCGATTCTTGAGGTTAAGAAGTCTTAACATAGTGGTATTTCATTTCGATGATTAAATTGTGCATGCTCAATTTTTTTATTTTTTTTATTTTTTTTATTTTTTTTATTTTTTTTAATATGTAATTATTTTGTTAAATTAGTTATGTGGGAGTCTCCATATGATGATATGGAAGGTTGTTAGGAGGATCTAACAAGGCTTTAAGTGGGTTGTGATCACGGGCAAAATATTTGCCCGGATACACTTTACAACTTGAATTAGTCGTGTTGTCTAAGTTATTTTATACATTTTCATGTGATTTTATATAAATGTGAAGATATGTGCTAACCAACATGATTAGCCTTTGCTTTGTAGGTTTTGATGACTTTTGAGGAGCTAATCCATGAGTTGGTGAAGTAGAGGCTTGAAACAGAATAAGCACGCGAACGTCGGCAAAGAGGAGGCACAAACAGCCCACCTGCGCGTCGGCAACGTGTCACGACAGGGGTGGCTGCCCAAAACAGCCCACCCGCTAAGTACACAAGAGGCAGGCTGCGCGACCAGGAGGAGGCAACGCTGCCCAAGCAGCGTGCCACGCTGCCAACGCGGCAGGGTGCTGCCGAGGCTGATTTTCGGGTGTTGTTCTAGTGAGCTTTCGCGATGCCTCCATGTCACGGAGGCAAGGTTCGATACACTACAGACACAAGAAATGTTCCACGACAGGCCAAATTTTGCACGTTCTCCATTTACTATAAATAGGACCCTTAGCTCCTAATTCCATTGGGGGTCACGATTTCATTCTGGAAAACTGCCTAGGAGTGAAGGGAGAAGTGGGAGAACCTATCTAGGGTTTGTCAAATCTCCTCTCATCTACCACAATCTCGTAGTTTTCATGAGTAGATTAATAGTAGTGTAGAGAGTTTTATGAACATGATGGCTAGAACCCTTCCTCTAGGGTTAGCCATGGATTATGATTGTGATTTTATGAAATTGTTTTGGTATCAAGTTATTGATTGTTATTTTTGTCTTGCATTCTGATTTGTTGGTTGTTTTTATGATTGATCACCATAAAAGCATATTTTTTAGCTTGGGAAATAGCTTGAGAAGGCATTACCTAGATCAGGACATGAGAATGTGGGGAGCATGAAGTAACTCTGCAGAGGTTCTGTGCTTGGATAGAAATATACCTAACACCGTGCTTGGTTGACACACGGGGTTATGAAAGACCAACTTGGGATGTCACATCACTAATTGAAGAAGTAGTTGTGAGGCTAAGTTAAAGTTAAATGGTTAGACGCACGAAAGTCCCACCGTTTCCCCGTAAACTACAACATGATTGATTGCCCGCGACTAGAAAATTAAACTCCTCGCCTACAATGATGCAGCGAGCTAGATTGCCGTGTTTAGAGGCTCGAAAGACCATGAACATGCAATTCCAGTTATGTGAAATAACAATTGATAGTTCCATGCTTATTCCATTGCAAATCAGTATCGCATGATTAACTGGTTTTAACTCTATGTTGCTCCTAGGTACTCGCTGTATCATTTCGTTGACCCAAACTTAGACTTAATTTATCTCAACTGAAAATGTCTATCACAACACTTTAGGTATTTAAGAACACACTAGAAATGGATAGTTAGAGGAATGGGTCCAGTCCCTGTGGGTTCGACAATCCGGTTCTAAAAAAGAGCCACTATATTACTTGCACGACCCGTACACTTGCGGACGCGCTCGATGTGAAAAAGAGTCATCAAATTATTGGCACTCGATGCGGGCTACGTCAGTTATTGCAATATCCAACTAAGAGCAAATAAAGAACAATGGAAATTAATTCCAAGAATATTCGCAAACTCAAGAAGAAACTCCAGAATATTTGAACTCTTCTCCAAGAAAGTTGTCCTCTAAGGTCTCCTAACAAAAATAACCTAGAAAAGTATTTATACAACTAATTAGAAACCTTTTCTAAATTAACAGGAAAAACTATTTAACTGCCACCGCCTTCTCCTACTACTTGTAACTTGATCATTCGAGTCGTAGCTTCACTCATACAATGTCTGGCAGCTCTAAATTTGGCTAAGTTTTGGGAGTATGAGTCTTACATTCCTTTCATGGTATGAATCTGAGATACCTGACATCCTTTGAATATTTCCAGGAGTGTCTTGGTACGGGTTGTACCTTGCTCCTTCGACTCGTGGTTGCCTTTCATACCATGAGATCTGCCTTTCAAAAATCTTTCTGATCTTTAGCACAGCTACTTGGTACAGATCGTAGGTAGTCATCATGGATCGTAGTTGTTATCCATACTAGGAGACAAATCCAAGTGCATCCTTCTGAAGTTTTCCATGACTCACAGTTCGGTTCGTACCACCAAGGTACGACTCGTATTGAAGTTTGTACTTGGCTTCAAGTTTTGCACTCTTTTTCCTTCTTTTAGAGCTTTCAACTCCAACACCTTATTTCCCTGAAAAAAACAAAAGTGCATCATATCCGTATAAACACACCTAAGAGCATGCATATTTTCTCAGTTTTAAGCATCGAAAGTGCTATAAACCACAATACATCAAACTTGCCATTAAATTTTGTTGGCACCTTTTTATAACACAGGACTCTAGATTTGAGCTTCCTTTTTATCCATCTTGCTCCAATATAGTGAGAAACATTCTCGTCGATCTCTCTATTTCTTTGAATAATAGACCCAAAGTAATTGAAACTTTCTCTTTTTGGGATGACTTGTGCATCCAACATCACTTTCACATCATTGATATCTCACTTGTTCCATCCCTCAAATTGGAGGTGTACACGGCTGATATAGTATAATTACCCAACTCAATTAGTATGGATCGTATCAATAGAGACAAAGGTAGGCAAAACTATCAAATAGTTTCAAAGTTGACTTGTAGGTTAAGACTCTATTCATGTTAAAGTGAAAGGAGATATTATAACTAAGAATGAACTTTCTTTAAGTTGAAAATTTAATAATAGGAAAAAACTAGGGAAGTGACCCCAATTTTTGGGTTAATCCCCCTAAATCATTCAATATGGGCAAATTGAGAGTGGACTATAGATGAACATGTAAGAAATCACTTAGACAACCAATGGGTGTCTTTTAATAGCGCCAATGATGTCAATCTACTTCGATTTTATCAAATTGAATAGAACTCCCTTCTACACAAGTGATTATTACCAATTGAAGTTCATCCTATGTCTAGGTGAATCTATTAAACAAGGGTTATTGTTGATTGATGCTAAATTAACCTAAATTAGCTCTTTCAAGCATCATAAAGGTAATTGGGCAGGATTGAGTGACTATCATCATTAATAACATATTACAAAGTAAAGATCAGTCAAATGTAATTAAGCCCACAATCAATTTTACCAAATTGGGATTATTAGGGTTCACAACCCATTAGGTTGACAGTCCTAGATTTGAGTTTAGCTACCCATAGAAAGAAGAAGAAGAGAACGTAAGTAATTAGACATTCTTATCAAAGAAATTACAAATTGTAGAAGAAATCTTGAGTTGATGAACTTGAATATTCAAAATTACAATCCAAAATTAAGATCTACTCTACTATAGATGAAAAGTAAAGTATTCTATCTATCTCTACCCTCTACTGAAAACTACTCGAAAGCTTTCTGAAAAAAAGAAGAAAAATCTATTTATTCTATGTCTCAATAAGTCTAGAATAATTTAATCACGGAGGCCCCCAGGTGTGCAGGGATAAAACTTCCTTTGGAAGGACGGATCTTCCTTTGCCCCATCAATTAAAATCCTCATCTTCCCAACAACCATTTGTCCTTTGATTGGCAGACCATCTTTTGGAGAAAGGTCTGTGTCATGGCCCACCTTGGGAGGCATGACTGGCACCTAATGCCATACTGGGATATGGGCTAACTGATAATGCTCAAACCACACCTCTTACTGAAGTATGAAGCGGACGTTGTCAATAAAGAACCTAACTAGAGGTTGGGGTTGAACACACCAGGAATATGGGAGAACTAGACTACAGCTGGTAAGTGAACTTGTGAGGTAGTTACTTCAAAATTGGGGGGTTCTAAAGAAAATCAATAATAAAAATAATTATCAAAATTATTGTTTTGAATCGATATTAAAGGATAACTAGGGTTTGTGTTCCCCATGGGTTCATAACTGCTTTGGGTATACACTCAAGATCATCACCAATACTTACTTATAGAAATGATAGCTTAGGTTCATTCAAACGACCGACCAGTCCCTATTGAATGACTATACTCAATCACTCGAGCAAGTCTCATGACCGGTTTTAAACTATCCGTTATCACTAAGTTCAAGATTTAACTATCATGCGACCACATCTCAAGTTAATACAATGATTATCAAAATCAAGGCTCCATTGTAACTCTCTTTTCCTAATCTTTACCTCTTAGTCCTAAGCAAGTAAAGATTTAGGGCATGTCCTAACGTTGCGAACCGTTAAGAAACATTTAAGCATGAAGAGAATACAATATAAGTATTTGTATTGGTTTTAAAATCACTTTGTGCAACCCTAGCTTGTTAATCCACCGTTGTTCCCACAATCCTAGCTATGGAGATTTTAGCCTCTCAAAGTTGTAACGTTGTGAATTGCATTCATGATTAAAAATATAAATTAATACATACATATATGAATGAGAAAAACACTTCCTTCAATTAATCACCAAAATATTGAAGAACAAGTAGAAAGAACAAGAAGAATTAAAGAAAAGGTTTATCACAAGTCAAATCAACTCAATTCTCTCTTTCTCCCCTAAAAATCTCTTCTCTCGTCGATCTCCCTTAAAAAGGAAAACATAAAACGTATTTATACAGACAAAAGATTACTTTTTCTAGGCCAATAGGGTGAATTTTCATATTTGTTTCCGCCCACGTCACGAGTCCTCCTACAATCCGTAGCAGGATCATACGACCCGTAGCATCCTTTCGTGCCTTGCTTGACTGGAAGATTTTTAGCCAAGTGTTGGATCTTGGTATGAATTGTACCTCAATCCTACGATCAGTACTGAGTTCCCGTGGCTTGACTCTAAAATTTTTAAATTCTTCTAAAGTTTATCACAACCGCCATGGTACGACTCGTACCTTCATCCCATGGTATGTACTCCCTTTCCGTAGCAGGAGTCAGCCTCTTATGCAAGTCTTCTGAATCTTTTCACGACTTCATCACCACGACTCGTACAAGCTTGGTGCAACTTGTACTGATACTGGTACATTGCATATCTTCAACACTAGCCTTCTGCAATTTTTCACGGCCATCTTTACGACTCGTAGGACCTTCCTACGGCTCGTACTGTGGACTATAATCTGAGCCTATTTTGCACACTTCAGGCTATCTTTTGCATTTTTAAGCTCCAACACCAATTTATCCTTTAACCAAAGGAAAAGTTCCTTATATCCACATAAACACATCTAAGTCTATGCTATTTTCTTAGTTTTGAGTGCCAAAAGTGCTATAAGATCCTCAACACATAAACACCCTCAACTTAAGACTTTTGCATGTCCTTAGGAAAAGAAAATAAAAATTAAACACGATGCTCAACTTGAAAATAGACTTAAGA
>JACEIK010007698.1:24757-34786 GCA_018107945.1 Datura stramonium
GAGATGTCAAACATAACATGGGACTAGACAAGTAAGGCTCTCACTCTCACAAAGAAGTTACAAGTATTATGTGTCAGATACCATAGGCTTGCCCTTATTTACTCTGCTTTGGTTTATCAGATGGTCGAATTAGGATCACTATAGGACTTGATATAGCTTGTAATGTAGGCTTAGGGCTGGACATGATAAAGATAGGAGATTTTATTAGTGACTATCCCTTCCTTGGCACTACATACATTGGCTACCCATTCACCTATTTCACCCTTTTACTCTTTCATTACCTTTTTACCCCTTTTTACACATTTGCATGGGTGTGGTGAGTTTTTAAATTTTTTTAGCATTTTCATTTTCCAATGAGTTTTATTTTTTCAAGATTTTCAGCATTTTTCATCTCTCTTTTTTTTCTTTTCACCACACCTCATTTTTCACCATTTCTTTTCTCTTTTCTTTTCCATTCTTCCGTTCCCACCATTTACGCACCCCTACTCTAGCCACCCTCAACTTAAGCATTTTGCTTATGTTGAGGTTCACACTATCCAAGGAAGGACCAAGGCCAAAATAGGTTCATTGTAAAAAATTGGGTACGGTTAATCGGTAAATCAAAGAAACATGGTCTATTAAGGCTCAAACTTGGGATCAAGGGATTCATGCAACTTTTTTAAGGTAATATAGGCTAAAAGTGAGATAAAAAAAAATAGCCTATGATCATATCTTAACCAACCATCCTTAGCCTATGCAAAGACCAACCAAGCAAGTTCTAGATCTTCAACACAATACCGAACTGAATACTATAACTCACTCACACATGGTACATGAACTATTTTCACCTCACCTGTCTGGTTTATACATGGATTAACAATACTACTCATGTTGACAAACCAAATGACATAAAATAATCCACACCAATCATGCATGTTGTCACAAATACATAGTTAATGCATCTGAAAATTTTTAAACAGGGTAAATTTTTTTTGTTCAAAAACCACAACAAGTGCATTCTTATTGGTTGAGTACTCCTAAGCTACTTTCTAATTAAAAAAATCACAAACTAAAAAATGAAAATTCTACACATGACTGTTCTACTAGACAGCATGACCGAGGGAAAAGAAACACGACAAGAAAAACCCTCAGACGAATCAAAAATCCCAAAAATTACAAGTACACCCTCTCCATTTTTTGAAAAATAAGCTTCGTCCCCGAGGCATGAACTATAATAACATAGGGAAGAGAACATAACTGTGGCACAATAGGTGCTCCTCTCATCTAGCGGAGGTGGTACCTCCGCTGTAATAGTGGCGCTAGTGGTGGCCGACATACTCAACGGTGTGTCAATAGGGGGAGTGGCCCCCGAGTAATCGTGGCCGCTTCGATGGCCACTGTAACTATCAGGGCTGAATGTGGCTCTCCCGAAGGGTCACAGCCACTGACAAGCTCGGGCTGAGCTATGGTAGAGCTTCCTTCTCCTCTAGCTCTCTCATACAACTCAGACACATGTGTGTCGTGAGTCCGCATGCTCTATGCTCCGACCCGCTTATGCTCTTTCCTCTCCTTCTTCCTCCTTTTGTTGAACTCTCTTCTCTAACATCCTCAGTAGCTCTTTTCTTACCCTTTTCAACAACTGTAGTTGGCTCCTACTGTTCTGCCAAATCAATCTCCTCGTCAAGCTCGACATCTAGGTCCAGAAGAGTGGGGGCTGCTAAAACTGTTGGTTGTTGTGATGACAACTCAATTACTTGGCTTCGAAGAGCCCCCAACTTTGCACAGAGACTGCTAGAATTTGTCTGCTCCTCCAACCTCACATTGAATTGGCTTTTAAAACTATCCAGTCGAGCATGTAGAGTCTGAGCTACTACGTCTATCTCTTACTTGACCCATGGTTTTACATTGTCCATCATGGCTTGAATATTTTGCTCCTCCATGGTCAATCGTTTTCTAGCTTATGGAGGAAGTCCTGTGGTACCAAAGTATACCCTGCTGGTGTTTGAGTCTGTAGGCTGGGCAGTGGTGCAACTGAGGTACTAGGAGCTGACTCTGAATGACTGGCATCTGTAGCCGGTGTCTCGCGCTGCTCTTGTGTAATGGGGATATTCACCTGTGCATCCTCTGTTGTCTGGGTTGCTAGAATTGCTATGGGAATCCTGGATCTGCTTACTAGGTTCATCTCATCCCAGATAATACCTATGTCTACAATTCTCTGGCCTCCAATCAACCGCTCATCACTCCGTGGAACTTTTGCCTCCATACATAATCTGAATATAAGACTCGAGAATGGGATAGTCGTGCTCACTCCCACCGCGCGGTATCATACCTCATCTTTTATGATCCTTGGGATATGGATGGGGTAACGATACATGAGGCATGCCACCAAAGCTGCACTATTAGCACTCAATGTGTTGTCGTTGACCGTAGGTGCTAACCGATGGCACACTAGTGTCCAGCAGGCTTTTTCTATGAAATTTAGTGAGTTCTTGGTCATCTGCTTTCCACCTGTAACCCACTCAGCTTCTTCCTTGTTCTCAACAATCACCCCTGCTAGCCATTACAGCAGCCTTTGTCGCTCCTACACAGTCAGTTGTCTAATCTGCTTTATTGCCTCCACCCTGTGATCGTACTCTGGCATCATCCATGTAGGCATGAACTATGGCCCGTACGACATTTGAGCGATGGTACGCTCAGATATATCAACCTCTCAACCTCGGACCATAACACTCTCCAAACGAGGCTAGTCTTTTATCTTCTACACTTCCTTTGCCTTTACCTCCATGGTGGCCAAATAGTTGACATAGAACTCCCGAACTATGTCTTCTGTGTACTGTGTTGGAGTCTTGGCCATCCACTCAAAACCACAAAAGCTAAAAACCCGCTTCATCTCCTCAACTTCATTCAGTGAGTTTGTGAGGATCCGTGGTTCTTCTTGGATGCTCCTCCTTGGTTTATGTTTGTCGGTGAGAGAGATGCCTTGCTCATAGATTTTTCTAGCTCCTGGCACTCTCCACCGAATTGTACGATTTTCTCTGGGTGGGTCTGTTCTTGTGAAACATTAGGAGCCTCCTCCTCTAATTCTTCACTTCAACTCTCTTCTCCACTTTGGGTCTCCCCTGACCCCTATTCAACATTGGAGTCATTTCTCGACTCCTGATGTTCCTCTCTAACTCCACCCTCAGACTGGGGAGCTCGAGCGGATGTGGCAGTGGTTGCTTCAGCTTGGGCCTTTGCTTTTGCCTTAGTGGTTCTTGTTCCATCAGTGTCAGAGGTGTCTATCTGGTAGTCCTCAAGAGTACCACTAGGGGAATTGCCTGCTTGTCCAGCCTCGGACTCAGATGCTTCATCAATTAATGTTCTCCGGGCTGTTGCTTTGGATTCCTTTCGCTTCTGAGTCATTGTACCTACAGAAAAAGCAATTAGCATTCCATTTTTGAAAAAGAAGAATTAGAAAGGAGATGTTCAGATTCTCATTATGGGTCATCACTATGGTTCGTACCATGAAGGTACGACTCGTGAGAAGTCCCAAAATTTCGTCCAGATTTTAATATGACTCGCAGGTACGACTCATACCACAAAGGTACGATCCGTACCTTGAGTCGTCTGATGAAGGCCCTGCATTGGTATTCTTCTGGATTTTTCCATGACTCATGGTACGACCCATAGGTCGATTCCATGAGTTGTAAGAAAGGCATTTTTATGCAACATTTGTCAGCTTGGTGGTACGAATGCTCAGTATGACTCGTAGTAGCAACCTACGATCCGTACTTTGCCTCATACCACTTCTAGATTTTGTTTTCTATGTTTGCAAGGGTTCTCTTTTCACATTTTAAGGTACTCAGATTTCCCCCCAAGTCTAGGCTCATCATTAACTTAATCTAACCCATGCTCAGTCCTCCCCTCTTCGACCTACTACTCGTACTCATTGTGTTTCAAGACCTAAATTCATCAAAATTTTAGCATCTCTCCAATAGAAAAAAAAACATTTCACAACACCCTGATCATTGCCTCTCTTTTCAAAATCAATTTTCGAGCTTAGTGACTGAGTCACAGGGGTTTTGGCACCATCACTCTCAGTATATGAATGTTATAAATGTTTAATACAACATACTTGCTTGATTGATGCTTTATCAACTGGAAATCACCATTTAGGGTTTTCAAAAATTGAGTTGAGCAAAAATTTTGCTCAATTCTTTCGATGATTTTGAGTTATGGGTGTGGGGAGGTGAGCCCAAGTTGTGCTATTGAGTGTTTTTAGCATGGGGGAGGGTGTCTGTGGGGTTTAAATAGGTAAGGGAAAATTTGAAAAGAATTTGAGCCGAGTCGGGTATTATTGCCAATTTTGACCCGTCATGACTCGTACCATGAGTCGTAGGAAGTACCTAAGGCTTGTCCCTAGGACTCGTAAGTCACTCTGTCGAATAAAACATACCTAGCGACCTAAGAATAAATCCTACGACTCGTACCACCGAGGTACGATCCATAGGATGAATCATTGGTCGGAGCTTGGAGTCATTTTTTCTCTGAACCTCGCCACGATTGCTACTACGACTCGTAGGATCTCATCATGGGTCATACTGAGATCCATAGTAGCTGATGTTGCAGCCTCATGTTTTTAATTTCCCTACACACTGAGCACACATTAGTTCAATAAATTGGGTTGCCTCCCAAGAAGCGCTTCATTTGACGTCGCGGCACGACGTAGGTAGCCTGGTTACTCATACTTCACCAAACTACCACTTGGGTTGCCTCCCAAGAAGCGTTTGATTTAACTTCACAACATGACACAAATCTCTTGAGTACTCAAAATTTGTCAAGTGATTCATACTCATCCTCCAGTGCTGAGATCACACTAAATTCCTTGCGTTTCTTCATTGTCCTGCAAATGTTGAATATGACCTCTTCTTGATTTAATCTAAAATTCAACAGGCCAGCCTCCACATCTACTTTAGCTCTCTTAGTTGCAAGGAATGGTGGCCCCAAAATGATGGGGACCTCATAATCAACCTCACAATCCTAGATCACGAAGTCTGCTGGGAATATAAATTTGCCTACCTTGACAAGCACATCGATTAGGATGCCCACCGACTTCTTAACTATTTTGTCAGCCATAAGTAGCTATATGTTGGTCGGTGTGGGGGCTCCCAATCCTAATTTCTTGAATCTGGCCAAGGGCATCAAATTAATACTAGTTCCCAGATCATAGAGTGCTCTTGTGAACTCGACATTGCCAATCATACATGGTATAGTGAAGGCACCCGGGTCTTCATTTTTCTGCGCTAGGACCTTTGTACCTATGCACTATAGTGATACACATGTCAATAGGCTCATAGCTCATAGATCTCTTCTTAGTCACTAGGTCTTTCATAAACTTTGTATATCCTAACATCTGCTCTAATGCTTCGACCAATAGTATGTTCATAGACAGTTTCTTAAGCATTGAAAGGAATATCTGGAACTTACCATTCTCTGCCTTCTTCTTCATCCTTTGGGGGAAATGGTGGCGGTGGTCGTGGGATAGATTTAGGCACTTGGGTTGCCCCTTGATCCATGTTAGGTTTCTTCTTACATCTCGGGGTGTTTTGTAACTCATCATTCTTTCTCTCAGCACTTGCATCATCTTCCTCAATTATGCTCTCTTTAATCCGCTAAACTTCAACTGAAAAAGGGGGTCAACTGTGGTTTTACCACTCCTAGTACTGCCATACAATGTGCATCATTTTTTGGATTTTTGATAGTGTTGCTAGGTAGTGTACCCTTTTGTCTAGGGTTCATTGATGTTGACAGTTGCCCAAGTTGATGTTTTGTATTCTTGATGGAGGTAGCATGAGATTCCACTTTCTAACCCATACTTGATAAGTCACTTCAGATCTCCTTCAGCTGATCATCAATGGACCTCACCTTGTTCAACATCTCATCCATCATGCTCTCCAACATTGATTGCCCAGCCTCCCCTTCTCCTGCGTTGGGAGGCACATAGAATCCAGCCCGGTCATTGCGGTATCCATCATTTCGTCTCTAATCTCCTTCGCACTCACAACCCCAGCTCCTGTCTCTGAACCCGTTTCTTTTTTAATTGTCTCTATACTGGTTTCAACCTTGATTTCTAGAACCTTGGCGCCAATTGTCTTGTCCAGACGCTTGGGCGTTGGTTTTGCAACTCGCCACCTGGCTATCCAGGAAGTTAGCCTCTTCCTTAGAATTAGAGTGATCATCTCCTTGCTCTCTACCTTGAGTTCCCACTGCATTGACCTATTTGGATCCACCTCCCATAATGTGCTTTGTCGGCAAGTCCAATGATGTGCGCATATGAGCCAACTCCTGGTCGCGCTCTTCTATTTTTCCTGATTGGTTTGCAGTCAAACCAACTGCATATGTTCCTGTCACTGCATCAGCCTCCTTTGTATGCTAGGCCCTGTTTGTCTTAGTCACCCTGTCAAGAATGGTGGCAGCTTTCTCCCAGGTGTGATTCATCAATGCTCCTCCAGCCACCGTGTATGCTACATCTTTGGTGCTATTGTTCAGAGACCTGTAAAAAATTTCCAACAAACTATCATCTGGGATTTTTTGGTTAGGGCACTTTGTCAACTTGTTTTTGAATCTCAACCAAGTTTCATGAAGTGCCTTGGTCTTAGTCTGTCGAAAATTATAGATCTCATCCTTTAGCTTCAACATCCTAGATGGGGAAAAGAATCTCTCCAAAAAGGCCTGTTTGAGCTCCCTCCAGTTGGTTATGGATTCATTGGGCAACTCCGATAACCACAAAGTAGCTTCCCCTGATAGAGAAAAAGGGAAGAGTCTGAGCCGTATTGCATCTTGGCTTACTCTGGGAAACCTGTATGCCTTGCATATTCCTACGAAGTTCATTAAGTGTAGGTTGGCATCATCTGATGCGTGACCACTAAAAACCCCTTTCATGTTTAGTAATTGAATCATGGTGCTTGTAATGTCAAATTTGGCCCCAACGGGCAGTGGTGGTGGCACAATTTCTCCAATTGACCCAACTTTATCAATGTCTAGGTCATCATCATAATCAAAGAACTGAGGGGAAAATCTATGAGCTTTGTTGCCCCTCCCCTGTCGACCAGCATTTACTACCTCATCTCTGCATCTACCGCATGTTGTACTACAACTTGTCGAGCTAGCTAGACTTGCTTAGCTTCTTCATCCATGCGGGCTTCTCTTTTCTAGTGGTTCTCCATTCTCTGCAGTGCTCTCTTGATTTTTGGATTTAGTGGAACAAGGGGATCTCCTCTACTCCGAGTGCTTGGCATTCACTGGAGAACAACCTGTGGGTATAAAAAACACAAAAATAAACATAATTAAGGAAATAACTACCAAAAAGTAAAATACAAGCTAATAACCTAGTCTCAATCGTATTCCCTAAAAACAATGCCACTTTTTGATAATGCTAAAACCATACCTCTTACTGAAGTATGAAGCAGACGTTGTTAATAAAGAACCCAACTAGATGTTGGGGTCGAACCCACAGGGAATATGGGAGAACTAGATTATAGCCGGTAAGTGAAATTGTAAGGTAGTTACTTCAAAATTGGGGGGTTCTAAAGAGAATCAATAATAAAAATAGTTATCAAAATTATGGTTTTGAATCGATATTAAAGGATAACTAGGGTTTGTGTTCCCCATGGGTTTATAATTGCTTTAGGTATACACTCGTGATCATCACCAATACTTACTTATAGAACTGATAACTTAGGTTCATTCAAACGACCGACCAGTCCCTATTGAATGACTATACTCAATCACTCGACCAAGTCTCATGAGCAGTTTCAAACTATTTGTTATCACTAAGTTCCAGGTTTAACTATCCTGCAACCACAGCTCAAGTTAATACAATGATTATCAAAATCAAGGCTCTGTTGTAATTTTGTTTTCCTAACCTCTACCTCTTAGTACTAAGAAAATAACGAATTCGGGCATGTCCTAACGTTGCGCACGTTAAGAAACGTTTAAGCATGAAGAGAATACAATATAAGTATTTGTATTGGTTTTAAAATCACTTTGTGCAACCCTAGCTTGTTAATCCACCATGGCTCCCAGAACCCTAGCTATGGAGGTTTTAGCCCCTCATAGTTGTAAGGTTGTGAATTGCATTCATGATTAAAAACATAAATCAATACTTACAAATATGAACGAGAAAAACACTTCCTTTAATTAATCACCAAAATTTTGAAGAACAAGAAGAATTCAAGAAAAGGTTGATCACAAGTCAAATCAACTCAATTCTCTCTTTCTCCCCTCAAAATCTCTTCTCTCGTCCATCTCCCTTAAAAATAATACCAAAAACGTATTTATACAGACAAAAGAATCCTTTTCCTAGGCTAATAGGGTAAATTTCCAAATCTGGTTCCGCCCAAGTCACGAGCCCTCCTACGATCCGTAGCACAATCATATGACCCGTAACATCCTTTCGTACCTTGCATGACTGGTAGAGTTTTGGCTAAGTATTGGATCCTGGTACGAATCGTACCTATATCCCTCGATCTGTACTTAGCTCCCATGGCTTGAGTCTGTAACTTTGAAATTCTTCTAAAGTTTATCACGACCGCCATGGTACGACTCGTACCTTAATCCCATGGTTCATACTTCCATTCCATAGCAGGAGTCAGCCTCTTATGCAAGTCTTCTAAATCTTTTCACAACATTATCACCACGACTCGTACAATCTTGGTACGACTCGTACTGAGACTAATACATTGCATCTCTTCAACACTAGCCTTCTGCAACATTTCACGGCCATCACTACAACTCTAGGACCTTCCTACGGCTCATACTGTGGACTGCAATCTGAGCCTATTTTGCACACTTTAGGCTATCTTTTGCATTTTTCATCTCCAACTCGAATTTATCTTGTAACCAAAGGAAAAGTGCCTTATATCCACATAAACACACCTAAGTCCATGCTATTTTATTAGTTTTGAGCATCAAAAGTGTTGTAAATCAACAACACATCACCGACCTAGCTGGGCGTATGCACCTCTTGTGCCTACCAGCGACTCAAAATCAAGAAAACAAACTGCTATATCTCGGCTGTAAACACAGCCTCGATCCAACAAGGCCATCCAACACCTGTAAAAATAACATTAAACTTAACCAACATAACGATAAAAGGGATCCTATGTGGGCTGAAAAGACCACCATGTTGTCTAGTTATAACAGAATGAAAAACAGGCAGTCATATTCATATTATAGCCGACAAGGCTGCTAAGTAACTAGCTAAACTAGGACCCACATGACCAACACGTAAAATAAGACATACATAGGCCCCACATGGGCAACAACAACCAACTAACTGAAGACTATAATATGAAAGCCTCTAAGAGTGAAAATAATTGTCGAGACAGGGCCCTGACCTACCCAAATGCTATACAAATAAAAGACAGTAGCCTCTACAACTTGGAAACTCCGAATGAAAGGAGCTGGCCAATCTGCTAACTCCGAATAGCTGTTAGGAGATCTTGAAACCTGTCTGTCTAAACCTGCAGGAAAGTATGCAATGCCCTATAGTTGGGCGTCAGTACAATATGTTTTATACCCCGTAAAATTCTCGACACGTAGGTGGCCTATTCGCATGTTGGCTAAGAGTTTTTGAATGCCATACATGCTAGGGAAAGGCCTGAGAAAAGACCGGATAAGGAATCCGTTGAACCATCGCGGAAGGAGCCGGGGCAGAGCCCCTCCGCGATGGCAATGTGTCACGGAGGGAGGGCCTCCACGTTGGCTCCGTGACACGTTGGCCCTGACCAGGCACAAGTATACAAGCCTCCAACTTCGGCATGTTTCATTTAATTTCATAAAATTTCCAGAGAAAGCTGAGAGAGAAATAGAGGGAACGTAAGGTATTGATAATTTCCTTTCAATTACGCTGTCAAACACAGTCCACACTCAAATTAACCTCAGATACCGAGATATTTAGCACCAGGGATCATTCCTACGGATTTAGTTTCACGAAATTTGGCCGGCAAATCGTCGTGCTACCGGGCTAAGGTAAGTGGAATTGCTCCAAATTAGTGTCAATGTACTCCT
>JACEIK010007699.1:5686-47491 GCA_018107945.1 Datura stramonium
ATTGAGCTGCTTCACATGACTGCTTTACATTAAATAATTTTTTTACATTTAAACTTCCAAGATATTTCATCTTATATTTATCTAATTAAGATGTTTAAATATTTACTTTAATTGATGAATTCACATGCTTATTAATTGTATATGATGATGTCATTTTTCATGCATAAATAGTTAAAAGATACTCGTAGGAACATCTCACACACTAAAATGAATCCAAGGATGCATAAGTAAGGTTCTGCAATTCATTCAAGTTATCTGATCCAATCATTCAGGGTTGCATATCTCTGAAATAGAAAGTGAAATGTAGCAGGTATTTTATAATGATTTTTTTCATGGTGTCATCTTTCGTAGAAAATCTCTTTTTGCTTGAAGTGGATAGAGAATTCGGAAGTTCTAGCAGCACTATCATTTGTATTTATCTTTCATGAATTTATTTGTTTTGCCGGCTTTTTCTTAACGATAATATATAGTAATATTTTTCAGATTTAGTGCATTAATGGCAGTGCAAAAATAATAATATTAAAAGTAAATATTATAAGTATTACGGAGAAGATTGTTATTCATATATGATATATCGTACATACTTTCAACCCTAATGAGAGGAAAGACAATTATATTTATGCTTGTGGATTTGTAATTCAAGATTGTTGTATCTTTTTATTTCTTTATTAAGATTATTTTTTAGACCATTTTGATGAGGGAGCAACAACGGAAAAGGTGTATATTGTGTGTTGATTTACTATAATTTTGGAAGCTTTTTTACTTGATATTACTTTATAAAACTTTCAAATTTTACTTAAAAAGAGATTTGATTAGTTTATACTTTAGACATGTCATTTATAAATGAAAACTAGTTGAAGTATTTTTCATATTTATTATTTTTCTGTGAATTAATTTATATTAAATGCTCACCTTAGCAAGTTCACTTCTATTTTTAAATGATTGCGCAAAGCGCGAGAAAATTAACTAGTTTATTCTATAACTGAAATAAATGTTAAGAAATAACATTGTTGACTCAATATCTAACTATCTATGAAGCCTCTATAATTGTAGAAGGGGTGCCGAGACATAGTTCCCACGGCTCCCTCAAGCTCTATAAATAAATGCCTCAATAACTGGGACTCCCCAAATATAGGAGGCCTCACCAAAAGCTGAATATAGATGAAGTCCTAATGAAGTGTCCGCTGTTGATCCTGTCTACCTGAGTCTGCATCATAAAAGGGCGTCAGTACATGGAATGTTCGATATATAAAATAGTTGAGTGAAACAACATTAGCAATAATATCTCAAGTGAAGGACATAACTGGAACCAATAAACTTGACATTAAACAATAAAGAGGAACCGTACTCTGGAACTCAATATGATGCATAGGACACAATATATAAATGCGTAAAATAGTTTATGCAATAAAACCTATGCATCAAAATATCTTTGTAAATACTTATACAAGTAAAATATATGAATAGTGGGTTGGGTGAGAGTTTCTCACAACTGACACCATCATGAATGAGCACATGATGTCCAACTATCTCACTCTAGTTGGCAAAACCATCCAAAACCTTCCCAGGGTAGAGGAAGATCACAATATGGAATCACTAGCAATCAAAGTCCTTACAAGAGACTGTCTATGGAGTCGCCCTAACCAACAGTACAATCCTTACCTACGTTGGCGACGTAGTTATGGGGCTTAGGTGTTATCTGAACTCGTTCACCCACCCGATGCTAAATACTGGTCACAACCAAACCATAGATCCCAAATGTAACACGAGACCTAGAACTAAGAATGGATCAAATATAAACCATGCCACATGCATAACATAATCTTGAGTATCAATAAACAACTCAATATGAAGAATCCAACAATGCCAATTAAGTATACCTAGATAGAGAAGAAGACAATTCAAGAATTATGCAAAAACCCTAGCTTTAATCTCAATGAATTCTTGCATAGATGAAGGCATAAGGATGAATAGGAATACTTACTTAGTTTAGTCTTATATACCTAGAAAAATAGAACCTTAGACTCAAGCTTGAAGAACCTTAATTTGGAAAGAAGACGTCCTAGCTTCTTGAAAAACTTGAGAGCTTTAATCTTTGAATTCTAAATTGTAATGTAAGAACTAGGTGTTTGGGCTTTAAGAGTATTTAAATAATACCTTTAGGAATCCCAAAAAATATCTTGGTTTAGGCAATTAAACTGTGGGAATTCCTTAAAATAACCATAAGATCATTTTTGATAACCATGCATCATTGACTTTGACCTGTCTAGTGACGATGTGTCACTTGACAGTGCTTCACTAAACTACTAATAACTTTTTACTCTGAACTCCAATTGATGCAAAGTTAGATGAGTTTGAAAGTAGACTAAAGGGCTTAAATTATATGGGTCGCATCACGCAAAATATTTCATAAATTAAGAGTTATGGTCGTTTGAATATGACCATTATAAGAACTTACGACTCTCACCTCAACTTTGTGCTAGAGGTTCCTTATGATCTTAATTTGTATCCAATTCACTTCTCACACTGAAGAATTGATCCTAACACTTTATTTTTATAAAATTCATCATGTTCGGGTAATGTCACCCAAATTACACCTCTGTATGAGATATAAAGCGATCGAATATTCAAATATAGAACCCAACAAGGGATGGGGTCGAATTCCACAAAAAATATGGTGAGTACCTCAGTTAACGTGCTTACTATTACTCTTCGTCTACTTATTTCCAAAAGGGGGAGAGTGCAACAAATAATAGTGTGAAACAACAAATGAATGAGAGTAGAATATTTGTTAAAATTTTTTGCAATAAATGAGTGAAGTGACTAGGATTGTGTTCCCTGTGACTTCATAACAACACAAGGTTATTGTATTAGTGATCTACCTAGTATTAGCATGCAACATCGGTAAGTTAAATTCACCTAAATGGTTGATCCCCTAAATAGATGATTATCACCATGCAACTTGATCCGTGTACGGGTGTGTACTTGATAAACCCTTACCTTTGATATCGATTAGCTATTCTGAACAAGGTCAAGATATTAAATGAGGGTTGATATCCTTAAATATCCGTTGTTAATCCCTTTTCCCATTCATTATCCCTTGGTCCGGTGAGTAATAATAAGGTGAATCCTAATGTTCACGACCATTAAGAAACAATTAAAACAAAGAGAAGAATAATACATGCATAAACCCCATTCAAGAATCACTAAGTACTTTTCCTACGTTTGTTAATTCATCATGGTTCCAACAACCCTAGTTATGGAATTTAGCTACTCATGCTGGAACAATTATAACTAATGATTGTAGAAGAAATCATAACTATAAACTTATAAGAATTTGTAGAAGAAATCACACTTCTCGAATTAATCAATAATAACCAAAAGTCAACAATCAAAACTTGTTTGATCCTTTAAAACCCAAGAAAAAATTAAGAAAAGATATTTCTTGTACTTCAATAACGGTCAAAATATGCCAAAGTATCGAAACTTATAAAAGAAAACTATAAATTCTATTTATAGAGAAAATAAAATCTTTTCTTTAAAAAAATTGGATTCTGGTGTCGATAGGTACAACGGCTTGTTGTATGATTGTATGATCCATTGGAGTGTCCATTGGATGATTTTTTATTTTAGAGAAGCTTTGGCCTTTTTCAGATTTTGGCACACAGAACAGTTCACTGTGAAGACATACGAGCCGGTTCCCTCCGTTGGTTTGAGGCCTTCAAGACATGATTTCAGAACTCTTAGTACTACCACTTTGGATGACTCATCTTTTAATTACACAGCCCGTTCTTCACGATCATTGAATAAGTCCTCTTTTTACACTTTTTTGAATCCATCCTATGACCAGATAGCACGACTCATTTTATGAACCAATGGGCCATAGGTGTCATCCGTTGTTCAAGCTTGCGCTTTGCCATTTTTCTGAATCTCATACTATGGATGTCTGGTACGGCTCATGGAAAGAAACAACGGTTCATCCAATGGCTCGTCTATTTTTCCTTGAGCCCTTTTTAATGTCTTTTCTCTTATCCAACTCTCATAGCCTATTTTACCTGCAAAACTATCACAACGTATCATATCTGGATAAATGTACTAAGTACATGCATATTTACTTGGTTTTACGCATCGAAAGTGTCATAAACCACGGCACATCAACACCCTCAACTTAGCATGATTGCATGTCCTTAGGTAATCAAAATAAAATCAACCCACAATGATGCTTACCTAGAAGAAAACTAGGAGATGCATAGCAGTCAAAACCTATGAAGCATACATGTTTTCACACCATCAACCCCCTCCTACCGTGTTCAAGACAAAATTGGTGTCATAACTCAATACTCCTCATTATGACACAATGGGATCAATGGATGGCATCATGTTATCACTACATAACCAAGCATACAAAAATGACATTTCACCTAAACCAACTAGTAATTAGCCGGTGCAATCTCGTGCCCTTACCAGAAAGAAGTCCCACACATATATAAGATCATGATGACACAAGATTGGGACTCGGTAAGAACTCGCTCACTCTCACAAAGAAGTTCAAATTGTGCAAGTACAATACCATAAGCTTTCCTTTACTTTTTATACCTTGATTTTTCAGACAGTTGAATTAGGATCACTATAGGACTTTGTTAAGCTTGTAATGTAGGCTCGGAGACGGGTATAGTAGATATGAAAATAGTAACTTAATCCTCCTTGGTACTACACTAACTTTGGCTCCACTTTAACCTCTTTTTCACTTTTCTCCCTTTTTTCCTTCTTTCCTTCTTTTTTTAAGACTGCGGGTAAGGTATTTTCTTTTCATTCATCATTTTTCTCTTTTTTTTTGGCTCATTCATTCCTTTTTTCTTTTCTTATTTTATTTCATTATGCACATTGCACCTTCCCTTTCATTTTCATGCTTCACCTATTTCACAACCAACTTCTCTTATTTACCCCTATACTAGCCGCCCTCAACTTAGGAAATTTGCTTAGGTTGAGGTACACAATGTAGAAGGAGAGACTAGGGCCACAATTTTCCTAAGTTGAGGTTCATCATAATTAAAGAGGAAAGGTGAATTGGATAAACAAAAAAGAGATTCACTTATGGCTCAAAATCAGGATCAAGTGGTATTCATTTCTTATTTAGTAGGTGATTTAGGCTAGAGTGGACTAACATCAGAAATACCCTGTGATCATTTCCTAATCTCCCATCCTATACTTCGGTATGACTGACTAGGCAACTTCTAGATTGACGCACAAAGTCGAACTAGGTAAACATCTTACTCACACAAGCATTAGATTGCAAACTACTAGGTTCATGCACCTCTTAAGCATTGATTTCTCTATTGATTACTACAATGCAATGCAAAGAGCCACATTGGTCAGAACTCACAACATAAGTACATACACATAAAAACTTTTAGGAGGGGTATCATTTTAAACAAAAACAATCAATCACCAATATGCTTTATTCCACTGCTCCTACACCTCCAATTTTCCTTTCAGTTAAACAACACATAAAAGACACAAAACAAAAATCCTAAACATACTAGTTCTACTAGATAAGAAGCACTCAAGGGAAAAAATCCTCGTAAGAAAAATTCTTGAATTATATTCAGTAAAAAACCAAGTAGCACCCCACCCCCATCAAAAAAATGTGTCACCCTTGATGCATCTAACTAGTAAGCAAGGGAATAGGGAACATGCTTGTGGCGTCCTAGATGCCTGTGGTCTAGTCAGTAGGGCTGCAGTCACAACCCCTAAATCTGTAGAATCTAGGGTCTGAGACTCGACCCCAACATCAGTATTAGCGGCATTAGTTGTGGCTGATGCGCTCTCTAAAGAAGTAACTACGGGGGCAATGAGTGTACCCCCACTCTCCTCAAGTACCGCACTCATGGAAAAACTGCCAGCACCCTTCCCCCTCTCCTAAATCTCTCTCTCATGTTCCTCAGAGGTGTGTCGGCTATCTCTGAGTACGGCCTTCAATGCTCATCTTTATTTCTTCCTCCTCTTTCTTTCCTCATCCCCATCTCCCTCAATGGTATGCTTTTTCGTGCCTTTCTCTCATGGTACCATCTCAAGGTCAAAGAACTGAAGAATCTTCTCATCCAAGTCCTCTTCAATCACTGATAGGACTGGTGGTGGCAAGATTGAAGTCTATCTAGAAGACAACTCCATAATCGTCACTCGCAAAGCTACAAGCTCTCTCTCCATGGCATCCCAATTGTGAGTCTGTATCTCAGACTGAAAGTGATTAAGTTGTACCTCAAATCCATCGAGCCTAATATGCTTCCCTGCATGGTCTCCTCTAATTCTTTCTTGACCCATGACTTGACTTGCTTAAGCAACATGTCAATCTTTTGCTCGATAGTAGTTAGCCTCTTGTCCATCTTCCTCATGTTGGCCTTAGGGACCAGCATATAACTGGTAGGTGCCAGCGGTGAGAGGTGTGGTGGCTTCTGAATCACCGGCTTGAGTAATCAGAATCTCCATGGTATGCTCAGCCTAGGAAGAAGAATCAACCCGCTCTCTTCCACCTATAACACCCTCAACAACTCTTGGGCCCACAACTGGACCTTGAAATCTAGCCATCGAATTCAGGTGATCAAGGTCTGGACCTCGAAATCTGACCACCAGATTTAGGCCATCCTTGATCAATACTATATCTATCGTCTTGGTGTTAGTAATCAGATGATTAATGTATGACAGAGCACCAGATTCCTGGTACAAAGGAAATATTAGACTAGAGAATAGGATGTTAGTATTGTCCTTGGTTACCCGCTCCCGAATCTCTGCAGCAATGATCCGGTGAATATTCAATAGGTAGCCCAACATAATGCAAGCCACCAAGGCTGCCCTGACTGCACTCAGGACATTATCATTCACTGTAGGTGCTAACCAGTGTCATACAATTGACCACCATGATTTGGCTAAGAAGTTTAGTAAGGCTTTGTAGATGGGCTTCACACTTGTTATCCATTCTACATCCTCTTTTGCCTCACAATGATGGTTGTCATCCACCAGTAGTGCATCAACTTGTCCTTGATGCTCAGCTTCTTCACCCCCTTCAATTCCTCCATCCAGTAATCATACTTCGTAGTGTGGGTCGGAACAGTATAATCACTACCAAACAAGACCCGTGTGATAGTCCTCTCGGATATGTCCACTGGGCAAGCTCTCACATGAACTGCATCTAGCACTGGCTCCTTTTTTATTACATTCCTCGAGGAGCATTGTTCTCCAAAGTGCGGTAGTAGTTGGCGTAGAACTCAAACACCACATCCTAAATGCTGCGTCTGGGGTTTCCTTTGTCATTAAGTGCCAACCCCGCATAGTAAATGTCTTTAGAGCCTTGTATGGCCCATCTATTGGACCTTGCAATTCGGGGTGGTGGGAGGGTTTGAGTCCTTCTCCTGTTCACCCAATCCCTCCACAGCACTCTCTTTCTCCCCTGACTCCTCTGCAGCATATCACTCTCCTCTACATCATTCGTAGGAGGGTCTTCACCATCAAACTCGATCTCTTCTCCTCCCTCTTCATACTAGGGAAGTGGAGAAGTGATCATCATTGTTTCCTTTGACTTAACTTATGCCCTAGTGGCAACGGCTGGAGAATCATCAGAGGATTCAATATCATAGGCCTCCTCCGAACCACTAGGGTTGTCCGACTCTGACTCGTCTCAAAGCTGTCGCTTCTTAGCAATTTCTTTCCTTGCAGTAACTTCTTGTTGCTTCTTGGTTCCCTTTGAAGGCATTGTACCTGTGGAATAGGAATTAGATTTAAAAGCACCAAAAATATTACACACATAAATTTGGACACTATCATATCAGACAACCATCAGTACGGGTCGTTGTGAGAAAAAATGACCCATTGTTGTGGTCGTTGTATGAAAGTACTGAAATGTTATATTTTGGGCCCTCTTACTACGACCACATAGACGGAATGTTGTGAGGTACAATGGCTTGTGGTATTGTCCGTTCAATTGGGTTACTGAGATTCAATTTTCTGAACTTCTCATGACAACCACATCCAATGATCCGTTATTTATTACAACGATCCATTGAACGACTTGACATGAGAAGGTCCTGCGCCTTGAATCACTGGGAAATCCCAACGACCCAAGAAATGAGCCATTGTGAGATATAATGGATTGTTGATTGGTTTGTGAAGCCTGCCCTCACCGTATGCAATGTGTTCAGTTCATAATTTTGTTTCCTTTAATCACCCAAGTTTAATTTGTGAATTTTAATCATGTTTTGGGGGTTACTCAGACTTCACCCCCATAAAAATCCATTACACCACTATATGTTTAACTTATAATAGAAAAAAAAACTTTTGGCCATACTCCCTCCCACTCTTAGTAACAATAGTGAAAGCGTACACTCTGTTTTAGGTCATTCAGACATTGATTGTCCCATCAAAATTCGACATGTTTAGAAGCATTAATATGGCATTTTACAGTTAACCATGTTGTCCTCAGCAATCATATATTAAAGCAATAAATTGTTGCCCGAAAATTACTCCCTTGAGCTGATGATGACGAAATTGAGATTTAGGGTTGGGGAATTCGTCAACTCGAGAACAGACGAAAGTGCTTTGTAGGATCAGTGTTTGGATTGTTTGATTTGCGTGAAATTCAGGGAGTGATGGCCAAAAATTTTGACTAAGGGGTGTTTTAGGTCGGGTATT
Source organism: Datura stramonium (assembly GCA_018107945.1). Classification (NCBI taxonomy): domain Eukaryota; kingdom Viridiplantae; phylum Streptophyta; class Magnoliopsida; order Solanales; family Solanaceae; genus Datura; species Datura stramonium. The sequence continues at coordinate 14,369 of JACEIK010007699.1, forward strand.
GGGGTTTTAACAAGGGTTGGGTGTGGGCAAGTCGGGTCAGGTCAATGTAGGATTTAAAAATTTTAAGAACTGATCGCGACTCGTCCAATGAGTCGTGTGTCAAAACAAAGACCCATTCTATATGCCCGTTAGTTCAGTGTTAGAGGACTTACGTGGGGAACCTATGAACACCAAGGATGGATTGTTTGTTCTCACAATGACCCGTACTATGAATCCGTACGTTTGATCCATGATTTTTGAAGTCCGCAGGAAGTAATTAGGATGGGTAATCCAATGACTTTTCCATTTTAAGGACGATCTATTATGACCAACCATCTAATCACTTCTGAAAAAGGGCATTCTCTGAGTGGGAAGCAACATTTAGAACTACGATCCATACCAAGATTGTACAGTTCACTGTGAGGCTCATAGTTTAGGTTCTTGCTAAATTTTATGAATTTTCTCTGTGTTAAACCTGCACACATCAGCATACATGAACACTATATATTAAATTACAACTACAACATGGGTTGCCTCCCATAAAGCACCTGATTTAACATTGTGGCACAACGTGGGTATCTTGATTACTCAGACTTCATCAAGATAACCCCACAGGTTGCCAACCATGAAGTGCCTGATTTAATGCTGCGGCACGATGCGGGTCCCTGGGTTACTCAGACTTCACCTACTGCCCAAAGGTCAACTAGTTTTATTTCTTCACTTGCTCCTCAATATGCTTTTAGCCACTGACTGTTCACCTTGAATATTTTTCTTTCATGATTTTCTATCTCTATTACACCATATGGAAATACTTGCACCACTCGAAATGGCCCCAACCACTTAGACTACAACTTTCCAGGAAACAAGAAAAGCCTTGAATTAAACAATAAAACCATATCACAATGGCTAAACTCTCTTTGCTCAATCTTTTGCTCATGATATATATTTATCCTATCCTTGTATATGGGTGAACTTTATTAGGATTTCAAACAAAATTCATCTAACTCATTCAACTGATCAAGTCTCAAGTTCGCCGCATCACCCTAATTCATATTCAGTTTGTTGAGCGCCCACATGGCCTTGTGCTTAAGTTCAACCGGAAGATGACATGCTTTCCCATACACAAGCAGTTAGGGATACATACCTATAGGGGTGTTGAAGGTAGTTCGGTAGGCCTACAAGGAATCATCTAGCTTCCTAGACCAATCCGTTCTATTAGCATTCACAATCTTCACAAGGATGGTCTTTATCTCTCGGTTGGAGACCTTAACTTGCCCGCTAGATTGTCGATGATAAGGTATTGCCACCCTGTGCTTTACCCCATATTTCTCAAGTAGAGTTCGAAATAATAGATTGCAAAAGTATGAACCCAATCACTGATGATTTCCCTAAGGGTCCCAAACCTGAAGAAAATGTTTCGCTCTAAGAATGTTGTGACACTCTTACCTTTATTATTGGGAAGCGCAACTATCTCCATCCACTTTTATACATAGTCAATAGCTAAAAGTATGTACTTCATCCCATTTGATCTCACAAATGGGCCCATGAAATCAATGCCCCACACATCTAATAACTCAATGACAAGAATGGGGGTAAAAGGAAGTTCATGTCTTTGTGATATTCCTCCTTGACTTTGGCATGCATCACATTCCCTTTCAAAATCATGCGCATCCTGATGAATAGTCGTCCAATAGTACCCACATTGCAGAATTTTATGGGCGGTGTGGATACCAATATGATGACCCCCAATAGGGGATGAGTGATAAGCTTCCAAAATGCTCAGCATCTCAACCTCAAGCACACATCTACGGATCACCCTATCAGCACAAATGTGAAACTAGTATGGCTCGTCCCAGAAAAGTATCTGCACGTCAGACATGAAATTCCTTCACTAGTGAAAGGACAAATCTGCAGGTACCACATCACTCACCAAATAATTAATAAAGTCTACAAACCATGGAATGAGATCCTGTGATGCGGCCAAAACCTGTTCATCAGGAAATGTATCATCTATATCAAGCTCATTTCTCAATGTTGTATCTGCCTTTAGTGTAGAGAAGTGATACACCACCTTATTTTCAGTACCCTTTCGGTCCTTAACCTCGAGCTGAACTCTTACAGCAAAAGTACCCATCTAATAAACCGTTGTTTGGCATCCTTATTTGTCATCAAGTAAGCAGAGTCGCATGGTCTGTATGAACAATCACTTTATTTCAAGCAATTAAGCTTGAAACTTCTCAAATGCAAACACCATAGCCAATAACTCTTGCTCCGTCATGGTGTAATTTTTATAAGACGCATTAAGAACCTTGCAAGCATAATAAACCGGATGAAATATCTTCTATGCCTTTGGCCCAAAACATCCCCTAGGGCTACTCCGATAGCATCGCACATTACCTCAAATGCTAAGGACTAGTTAGGTGCAACTATGATAGGAGCAGTAGTCAATCTCTCCTTCAGACATTCAAAGGCCTTCAAACATGCATCATCAAATACAAAGTTCACCTCTTTCTCAAGTAATTTGCACAAAGAATGTGCAATCTTTGAGCAGTCCTTGATGAACCTCTAATAGAACCTAGTATGACCTAAAAAACTTTGAACGCCCTTTACAGAAATTGGAGGTGGAAAGCTAACAATCACATCAATCTTCGCATTTGCCACCTCTATTCCCCTGCCAGAACTCATGTGGCCAAGAACAATACCCTACTTGACCATGAAATGGCACTACTCATAATTAAGCTCCAAGTTGGTCTCTTCACATCTCTGGAGCACCTTGCTCAAATGAGCCAAGAAATCTTCAAAAGAATCACCAACCACTGAAAAATCTTCCATAAAAACTTCAATGGTTTCCTCTGATAACGCTCAAATTGCACCTCAAAATAAGTATAATGCAGTCTTTGTCAATAGAGAACCCAACTAAGGTTGGGGTTGATCCCACAGGGAATATGGTCAAGATATTGACTAATGCTAGTATTTACACTTGTAGTGCAATTATTTTCTAAGTAGGGTTTTAAGAGAAATACTTACGTGACAGTATCGTGGAATGGTGTTATTATCAAAGATATGCAATTAACTAAGTAAGTGTTCCTAATGGCTTCTTAACTAGGTCGTTTTACTACACTTGAGATCTATTCCAATACTTAGCTTGTAGAATTGATAAACTACATTTATCCAAATATCTAATTCACCCCTATTAGATGACTATACTCAATCACCGAGTTAGGTCTCATGAGCGCTTTCAACTAACCTTTTTAATAATTCCAAATTAACTTTTCTACGACCACAACTCAAGTTATTTAATGAAAATTAATTTCAAGGCTTTGTTATTTTTCTCTTTTCCTAATCTCTACTTCTTTAGGTTTAAGCAAGAAGAGAATGTGGGCTATTCCTAACGTTGCGCACTGTTAATAAACAATTAACATGAAGATAAGAACAATACATGCATTAGTGGTGGTTTAGAATCACTTTGTGTTAACCCTAATTCGTTATTTTGTCATGGTTCCACAACCTAGTTGTGGAGATTTTAGCCACTCATAATTATAAGAGAAGAAATCAGAAATCATAGAAGAAATCATAATTAACAACTTATAATATTGAAGGAATAAAAAACCAATGATCAATTGCACAATAATTTTTGGAAAAATCAAGAACAAATGATAAACTTAATCAAAGTTTTCATGTATTTTTGCTCTCTAAGTGGTGTTGGGAAACTCCAAAAACACTCTTACATGAAAAGTATCAGATCTTTTTTAAGGAAAAGTAAATGGAAAATATTTATACACTTAATGAAAACCTTTTCCTAAATTAACAGGGATTGTTGCACCAGAATGACCTACGAGTCATATCATGCTACTACAAGTCATAGTCTGTACTTGTGATATGATTTGCAACTTATGTATCTCTCAGGTACAGAGGGAAGGTATGACCCGTACCCAGTCACTACATATCATAGGTGTCAGTCGTGGTTTGAACTTAAGCCATGCAACATCTATGATGATCCTCCTATAGGTCCTTTCTACGAATCATACCATACTGGTACGGCCAGTGCAATCAAATCGTGCCCTGAAGGTGTCATATGGCTATTCCTCTGAGTCCCACGATGAGTCTGTGGTATGACTCATACAATGCTGTCACTATCACAACTCGAGCTGAGACCCCAGATCGAGACACAAACCTAGAACGATAAATGGCTCCAAGCTGACCCATGGTACACACATAGCATGACTTAAAGGCATAATCAATTAGAAATTAACATAAGAATGGATAATAGGAAGTCTAAATAACATAAAGAAAAAACAAAAGTGATAATATCACAACACTGAGTCACAAAGTTGAACATACTAAGTCTATGTCTGAAAGCCTCTACTATCTGATGAGATACTGGGAGAAGCCCCCAGCAAACTCCAAGTCTGAAACTAAAACAAAATGTAACAAGCATAACTGATAGATGTCCTCGAATGTAGAGGTCTCACCCAAAGTGGAATGGAGTTTAGCTGAGCAAGTGCGAGCTAGTGATGAGACTGGGATGGATGACCTGAACCTATATCATGAGACGATACAGCATAGATCATATGGTCATTACTTGAAATGTATTAAGTATGTAGAGAAAATAATAACATGCTACTAAACAATAGTAAAATCACCCATATAAATCAAAAGGATCGTAAGAGTAAGGATGGCATGCTAAAAACCATATATCTTAAATACACGTGTTCAAAAGCTACCCGTTGTAATCTAAACATAATAACCCAAGGTTTAGAAATAGAAATCATATAACTTGTCATGCTTGAAATCGCAAGTGAAAACTCATAAACTGATCAAAATGGGTCAAATATGCTATAAAAACATAATATTATAAGTCATGAGCATTAGTAACTGACAACATGAGGAATAGTGGGAGATTAGTGGGAGATTCTTATAATCGACACATCCCACGTTAGGAAACATGGAGCCTGACCTGTAAATCCCTGGTTAGGAGGGTGTTCGTACCTTGACAAGGGTAGCACCATGGAAAAGGAATGATATCACTCATGGGTAACCCATACTGGCATGGGAGACACTCTCGTGGAGGACCCAATCACATTATGTTGGCATGTAGTTATGAGACCTGGGTGCGCTAGAACCCGGCCTACTCGGTGTTAAATACTACTCCCAAAACATATATAGTGCTCATATCATAATCATGAAACATACTTGAAGTACATGGGCTAGTTTAAATCATGAGATTCATAACATGCTTGAGATACGTGAACTAGCTATAAAAATAGGCCTGTGAGTCGGCCAAAATCATAAACTTGATATTCATGAAAGCCATGCATACTTGAAGAATTATCATACTCTAAAATCCATAAATTCATGAAGGGTTCTTATGTAAATCATGCATTGTAATCATAACACGTAATTTACTTCATCATACTTGAAATCGTAGACTCATAAGCTTGAATTTCATAAATCATGCATAATAGGGCATAATTCTCATAAACTTGAAATCATGGTTTAATAATTAAATTAAGAGTAAAATCTGCCCAAATTATATTAAATCATCAATAAAAACATGAAGGCATTGAACCCATAGACATCACATGGGTATTTTTCTATAATTGGGTTAAAACCCTAGAATTTCAATTACACTTGATTGAAGACTTGAATTTAAGAACTAGAGCAGAAATAGGGAATGAGGGTGGAAAAAATCCCCCATTCATGGACCTACATACTTGGGAAACTTAATTTCTAAGTTGATCTTAAAAGCCCAAGAAGATTGGGAAAGAAATAGAGGAGGAACTGCTGAAGTTCAAATCCACTCCTCACGAGGAGGAAGTGTAAACGATCGTCACAGTATGAATACCCAACTAAGATTCGGGGTTGAATCCTTAAGGAATAGTGATTGAATAACATAAAATTTGTCTATTTACTTGAACTAATATTGCATCCATGCATTGAAAGTAAGAAAACTAAATGTTGGATAAAAAGAGATATCACAATTTGAATTAAAATCAACTATCAAGAGAACAAGGCAACCAAATTGAATGAACAATTATGAGCAAGGGTCAAGGGTGTGATATTGATGGGGTTCGATTGGATTGAGATTAACTAGAAATCAAATTATTACTCATAAGCATAAATAACTGTGGATAAAGTGACACCTGATGTTTTTCAACCATTGGGGTGCTCTTTTCCTTGAGTTTTCTCAAACCCAAAAGCCTCAATTAATTCAGCCACTATATCTTAGGAAAGCTTTAAGCTATCTCTTTCCCCAAATCTCTAATGGGTGTATGACTATGTGTTTTGGCTATCTCTAGCCCAAACCCACATACTCAAGACCCAATTGCCCATCATTGTTTTCTCACTCATATTCAATTTTCCTTTTCAAGAAAAATAGAATAAGTACACATAACCCACATTTGCAACTATAGGTAATTCAACTATAACTTGGAAGAAAACAACAAATTTATACTAAATGAGTAATTAAAAGATTAATATAGAAATACCCAATCCAATCTATCCCCTATCATGCACACACCCTTGTAAATGATCTAGCTACTCATAGATGAATAATACAAAAGCATATTGATAAACAAATTCATAAAATTCATCATTAAGTGCAAATAGCAAGCTCAAAGTTATCTTAATTGGTGGTTTGTACCTTGAGGAAGAATAAGAAGAAGAAAAACTATTCAATATTTCTCTCTCTAACCCTACAAATCTAGAATAGAATATTCAGTACTTTCTAGAGAACGTACAAAAATAGGTTAAAAATGCTCCTCAATCCTGTCTTGGATGATTTTTCCCTCCTGAAGATGGCCTCACTTGTGAGTCACCTGCGTTCTGCTGATGGCCATCCGCAGGGCGCGGCTCTGTCGCAACTAGGGCCAGTTACTTTGGGATCTTGCTGGCATTGGCACCGGTGGTTCGCAGGTTCTGACTCGCGTTCCGTCGGTGCACCTTCCACTTCACTACAGTGTGCTCCCGCGTTTTCCCGGCGTTTCGTCAGTCCCATCCAGTGGAACGCAGGTTCCCTTCTTCAGAATTCATGCTTTTGTTCAATTTCTTGATTTCTCTCTTTAAATTGAATGCCTGCAAAAACAAAAGAAAAAGGGCATAAAATCCTCCTAAATGACTTAATAATCAAGCAAAAGCTCATTTTTAAAAGCCTAATGAGTTGGTAAATTACCAACTTATCAAACTCCCAAACTTGAACCATTGTTTTTCCTCAAGCAAGGAAATTCTTTTTAGTTGAACCATAGGAGTAAGCATGTCATTCTACATGAGATTATGCACAAGGGACCACAACAACTCAGACAACCCAAAGATCGCTCACCAACTCAAAGGAGAAGAGAAGACTCAACACTATATGCAAGTGCTTTAAGAGGACCCCAATTAATTGGCATGATTCACAGGTGATTTGTTCATTTTAAACAAGGGGCATGGTTGATCACAACAAGCTTATATAGCATCTTAAGTCATTAAAAATTTACATACAAAGTTTTCCATAAAGCTCACTACATTCTTGTCTCAATCACATGTTTTGCCTTGTGCAAGCATGTTCCCAAGGAGGTGATGCTACTCACATCAAGAAAGAATCCCATTTAATTATCAAGCGATTCACACTCAAGGGATTATAGTATGAGACAAATACGCTTACTCTCACTAACAATTTTTTATGCACATAACTTGAACCATAGGCTTGACCTTCATGTAAATAACCACTAATGTAGAGTTTCTACACTTAAAATAACTAGGACTTGGAGGTCGTGATGAAGGCTAGGGGTAAAGGTAGGATGACTTGTTAGCTCTAGTGACTAAAACCTCCCTAATGCCCTTTTTCTAAATCTTATTGCATATTCCACTTTCTTTTTATATTACCCTAACCTTATCTAAGAACAACATTTTCACTTTTGAAACAAGAGCCCTCCTTATCTCTCCTTAGTTACCACGTTTCATCTCATTTAAGAAAGAAGAAGCACCTTTCCATAATTCGGTTCTTTTCACCCGACTAATTCATTCATTTATTCATAATGTGGTGCTACTTCACATTGAAGTTCACATTAATTTTCCTATTTTCCTTTTCGCAACCCCCAAACGTATATTTTTGCCTCATCTTTCCCTTTTGTATTTCCACACTTTTGGGACTCAAGCATCATTTTTTCATTTCTTCTCACAACTAACACTAGGGAGGATTGGTTCCAAAGAGGGATTACAAAAGGAGTAACAGGCTTGTAATGTTGTTTTCAAGGAAAAGGATTAAAGGCTCAACATTAGCTAGCAAGGATTCATGCTCAAGGAGGTCATATGGGTAAAGTAGCTATCAAAAGAAAGCCTAAAATCATCTTTCAAGTGCAGCTACATCTAAGATTTTACCTTGAGTCACACTAGAAAAATATTCTAGACAATTGTTCATTCAAGAGAATTAAACTAAAAGCTTTCCCACAAATCATCACCCTCCAAAGGTGCACACCATTTTCAGCACCACATCAAGATTCATAAAAAAGGATATCATGTGAATCAAGAATCCAAATAAAGAATGTGTAACTTATGATAAAAGAGTACTCAAATTTCAAGTTCAACTACACATTTCCTTCTCAAAATTCATTTTTTTAACAGTCATGCAAATTAAGAAATTTTTTTGGTGGTACCTCTCAAAAACCATTGCAATCATTGACTCAAAAAAAACTCTAAATTCGGCATTTTCCCTTAAGAAATTCGCCTCTTAATCCATCATTGAGAAATGCCACCGGGTTCAATAATAAAAGAAAAGGAAAGAAAATAACTCCTTGGAAAAGAACTGTGGCAAAAAGAAAACCCTTGGAGTTTACTTACTGACTACTTTGAACAAAGGCGATAATAAAAATATGGGTCAACAAAATTTTGCAATATAAAATAACCCTCACTAGCACTAACAATTCAACCAAAGATTTTAATTTAACAAACAGCCCGACAAGGGCATTCAATCACAATTAAAAACTAACAATCATCAAGAACATGAGATATTCAACCCGGCAAAATAAACACAAATACCTTCAGAGAACAACAAAAAGGGATACAAACCCCCACCCCCAATGTCACACCCCGAGTCTACACCCTAGACGTAACACGGTACATGAAGTCACAAGTGACCCCAAGTCAACCCTTGGTCTATCATTCACTATGATTCTGAGTAAACATGCATAGAGAAACTTTCAAATAAAATCAAAAAAACATTTAGGAAAGACAAGTCTGAAATTATAAAATTCAAAACACATGAATAATCCTGAAAATCTGAAAATCATGTCTATCTGAAAGTCGTCTAACTGAGTAGTTGCTGGGACAAGGCCCCATCTAACTCTAAGTCTAACTAAAACAAAATAATGACTGAAAGAAATAAATAATGCCCTCGGATGAGAGGACTCACACTTCAACTGCTGGGTGGAGAATCTAAACTGTGGCGTCTAGCGGTGTTGAGTATGAGAACCTGCAGCTGTATCATGAAACGATACAACATAAAAGTATGCGTCAGTACTTTGAATGTACTGAGTAAGTGAGAGAACCATGAATATAATGATAGAACTAGTAACTGAACTGATACGACATGATATGGCCAACTGAAATGCTTAAAACTGATACAACTAATAATAAACTGAAATGGTCAAAAGTGACCCTGGCTGATGGTCATAAACACGTCCTAAGTCTGAAATACTGAGTCTAAAATACTGCACTGAACTAATCTGGACTGAGGAATGTAATAGTAAACTGTACTAAATAGTGGGAGAGGCTATAACTGACATATAACCACGTGAGTTAGACGTGGAGTCCGATGTATACACCCCACCAGTAGGACCTAATATATCTTGCCAAGGTATAAAGGCATGGACTGTGAGAATCACTGTCAAAGGTGGGGCATGACGCCAATTAAATATATAACCAACAGTGGCAATGTAATTCTGGAACCTGGGTGAGCTGGAACCCCGACCCTTCGGTGCTAAGTCCTACTCCCACTACATAATTCTATTACTACTACTACTGACCAGCGGATAGCTCGATACTGGGGTCCAATACTATAATAACCCAGGGATACTGTCAGAGAGTTCCCTGAGTGTCTTATTGGACTAGATTTGGAAACTGACCTCTAAGACGGGTCAAAGCTGCTTATCCGAAAGCGTCGTAACCTTCTAGAGAACAAACTGATAACTGAATTGGGGTCTGGGGGCAGGTCAGAGCTATAACTGGAATTTTATGACCACCTAATGGACCAAATAACTAAAATCTAAGTCTGAGTCTGATAACTGAGAGGCACCACTGACACCTCGAGAAAAGACTATAGTTAAATTAATCAGCTGACATTACTGACTAACACTGAAACATTCTAATATTGTGACTGAAGCTGAACTAACATTCTTGAATGATACTGAGTAAATAAATTTCTAAACGAGATTGAGTTTCTAATACATATAAATACTATAGGAATTTCCTAACTTTGAAGGATTTTAGAGCATGACTCAATAATCCAACAAACACACAGGATTCTAGTTTCTGCTCCTAAGTTAGGCTAAAAATCTTACTTCACTGGAATAGGCATCAGATTAGTCGAAAACTGGAGGAAATTAACTATAATGAACATAATTTGAATTCCACAAAAATTAATCAAGAACCATAATAATATCTTAAATTTCGTAATTTCAGGGTTAGAACTGAAAGTTAACTGAGAGAGGGTTTTGGGGGACGGAAGGGGAGAAAAATCTCCTTGCTGAATTCCCACGTACCTGTAGAAGAAACCCTGGTGAAAATCCCTAAGAAAAACTGAGAAGAAATTTCACCCTTGCTCCTGCTCTGTGCTTTCTGTCAGAGTTTCTATGCACTATTCTTGAGGGAGTTGAGAGGAATGAAGGGAAAGGGTCACTCTAATCCATTTAATTCTCTCCTATACGAACCCAAAATGACATGGTTTCAAGTTAAAAAGTCTAGGAAAATATAAAAATACTCCTGGCAGAAAGAACTGAAAAACTGCCCGACCCTAAATAACGGATCTCAGGACGGACCATTGGTTCAAACAACGGCCCATTGAAAGTTGTCATTGGTTCTAGTTTTTGAAGCCAGGCCTACTGTACTGAAATCACAGGAATATCCAATGGTCCGTTGGGAGAATCAACCAGTCATGGGTGTCTGTCATGGTTGGGAAGAGGGAAACTCGGGCCCTAAGACAATGAGTGATACAATGACTCGTTGGTAGAAACAGTGTGTCATTGAACCCACTCGTTGTCAACACTACCAAAGTCTAGGTCCTGATGACGGGTGGAGAGGACGATCCATTTGTGTTAACAACAAGCCGTGGATTCCACTTGTTGATTCATAGCACAAACCCAACCCACACTGGAAGTCTAACGACGGCTGCCTACAACAGTTCGTTGGTCGGCTTGTTGTTTCTAGGAGAAGAATATGTTGAGAAAGCCACAACCCCTTACAACCGGCTATTGGTTCTACCAACGGTCCGTTGTCAGGGTCGTCTAAGACAGAAAAATTTCTGGTTTCCTATGGTTTTTCATGCAACGTCAGAATTTGGTCTAGAAAAGTTTTGGGGTGTTACAGTATCTCCCCCTTTGGATTATTCGTCCTCGAATGAAGACCAAAATTAGGAAAAGAGCTGAGATATATAAAATTGAGGCTATGATTGATTTCTTGAGGGGTAATGACTCTGGGCTGAGATATATAAAATTGAGGCTATGATTGATTTCTTGAGGAGTAATGACTCCGGGCTAACTTAACCGTAATAACATAGCTGATGCAACTAGAATGCACATAAAAAATCTAAATAAGGCTGAAGAGTACGGAACTGAGTAGAGTACTGAGAAGGGATCTAATACTTACCACGACTCGTGGTCACCACCCGTGGTTCCTACTGCCTCAAATCCCTATCCATGCATTATTTACTCGCCACAGGTGACCTCACGAGTCGTGAGTTCTTACCATGTCTCGTGGTCACCCCCTAGCCTCCCAAAACTCTGCCAAGCCCAATCCTGACCACGAGTCACTTCACGACTCGTGGTCCCACCTAACGAGCCACCTCACGAACTGTCCTGTGACCTGGTGCGAATTTCCAGTTTTTCTCTATTATGGCTCCCGGGTATGATCCTTGGGTTCCGGGGGTATAACACATAAAGAGCAACTTGTCTAGCTAAATCTGTCTAGCAGGCCTCATTAAATCGGCGAGCTTCACTAGCTAATCTAGCTTCTATCTGTTCAGGGGTCTCCATACCAGCCATTCCTCTCAATGTTCGTTCAAGTTCTTAATCAATTGGAACTAGGGAGTTTCTACTACTCCAAATACTTGGCATTTTCCAAGTGGAAACCTGTGTGAAACAAATACAAAAGAAAACGTAAATGAGGAAATAATGACTAAAAGTTAAATAAAAGCAATTAATCTAATCCTAAGTCGTATCCTTTGAAAATGGTGCCATTTTTAATAACGTTCAAATTACACCTCAAAAGAAGTATAATACGATCGTTGCCAATAAAGAACCAAACAAAGATTGGGGTCGATCCCATTGGTAATATGGTCAAGATATCGACTAATGCTAGTATTTATGCTTTTAGTTCAATTATTTCCTAACGGGGGTTTTAAGAGAAATAATTAAGTGACAGTATTGTGGAATGGTATTGTTTTCAAAGATATGCAATTAACTAGGGAAGTGTTTCCCATGGCTTCTTAAATGGGTCGGGTTATTACACTTGCCATCTATTCCAATATTTAGCCTATAGAATTGATAAACTACCTTCATCCAAATGGTTGATTTGCCCCTATTAGATGAATATACTCAATCATTAGGTTAGGTCTCATGAGCTCTTTCAACTAACCTTTATCAATAATTGCAAATTAACTTTCTGCGATCGCGGCTCAAGTTATTCAATGAAAATTAATTTCAAGGCTTTTTTCTCTTTATCTTTTCCTAATATCTACTTCTATAGGTTAAAGAAAGAAGAGAATACGAGCTATTCCTAATGTCCGGCACCATTAAGAAACAATTAAATGAAGACAAGAACAATACAAGAATCAAAGGTGGTTTACAATCACTTTGTGTTAACTCTAATTCATTATTTCACCATGGTTCCAACAACCCTAGTTGTGGAGGTTTTAGCCACTCATAATTACAAGTAAGAAATCATAAATCGTGGAATAAATCATAATTAACAATTTATAATATTGAAGGAATAAAAACCCAATGATCAATTGCATAATAATCTTTGGAAAAATAAAGAACACAATGATAAACTTGCTCAAAATTTTCGTGTATTTTTATTCTCCAAGTGGTGTTGGAAAACTCCAAAAACACTCTTAAATAAAAACTATCAGATCTTTTTTAACGAAAAATAAAAGGAAAATATTTATACACTTAATGAAAACCTTTTTAAATTAACAGGGATTGTTGTGCCAGAATGACCTACAAGTCGTAGCATGCTGCTACGAGTCGTAGTATACACTCATGATATGATTTGAAGCTTCTGGATCTCTTATGTATGGAGGAAAGGTATGACTCATATCCATTCACTCCAGATCGTAGGTGTAAGTCGTGGTTTGAACTTCATCCATGCAACATCTCTGATGATCCTCCTACAGGTCCTTCCTACGACTTGTATAATATTGGTATGACCCAAGAAATCAAATCGTTCCCTTAGGGTTTCATATGGCTATTCCTCTGAATCTGACCATGAGTCTATGGTACGACTCATACAATGGTGTCATGACTTGTGGCATCTGGTTGTACCATGAACTCTGCACTTGGCCTATTTTGAATCTCTGCTATGAGCACCAGGTACGGCTTATAACAAGATGGTACGACTCATACACTAACCTGTAGCAGACCATTTTCTAAATTTTTCACTTCTTTTCTATAATCCAACTCCCGAATCTGATTTTCCTAAAAACACAGTTAAAGAACCTCATATTTGTATAATCATACCCAAGTTCTAGCATCTTTTCTATGTTTTAAGTGTCGAAAATTCCTAAAATCACGGCGCATCATCCTCCACCATGTTTGAGAATATATTCATCATGCAGTGCTGGAAAGTAGAAGGTGCATTACATAACCCGAACGGCATCCTCTTAAAGGCAAACGTCTCATAGGCACAGGTGAAAATGGTTTTCTCTTAGTCTTCGGGGCTATGGAAATCTGGTTGTACCCCGAATAACAATCAAGAAAACAATACCACCCTCTACCTGCAAGTCAGTTAAGTATCTGATCCATAAATGATTTGGGAAATGGCCTTTATACGTCTAATGATTCAACATCCTATAATCTATGCATACTCTCCAACTTGTGACCGGTGTCAAGGGAATGAGCTCATTATTAGCATTTGGAACCACGGTGATTCCACCCTTCTTAGGCACACATTGGATAGGGCTTACCCATTTGCCCGTCTGTAATAGGGTAGACCAGGCTTGTGTCCAACCACATAATAATCTCTTTCTTGACCACCTCTTGCATAGGTGGATTCAACCTACGCTGATTCTTAATACTCGGAACACAGTCTGGCTCAAGCTGGATCTTATGTGTACAAGTACTCAGTGGGATCCCAATAATATCTGCTATGGACCATCCAATAACACTCTTGTACCTCTTCAGAATGGAGACCAAGGGCTCCACTTGCCATTCCATCAAATCTGCTACTACAATGATTGGCTTAAGTATTTATAGNCTCAAATCATCAACATCGGGAACACATATCCATCCAAGTTCCACCAATGATTGGCTTAAGTATTTATAGCTCCCAAGAATACATACTAAAGGTGAGATGGAAGCGCCTTAAACTCCAAGACTGGAGGCTCCTCAATAGAAGGCTTGACCGGTGGGGTTGCACAGTTCTTCAAATCAAGATCAATTTTATTTGGGGCATAAGTGTATAACCCCATACCAGTAAGCGCGCTCACAATCTCATCATACCAATCAATTTCATCAGTACCACAATTCATTATCACAGCTGCTAGGGATTCAATATTCAACTTCTCCTCAGTAGGAATCATTAGAGACTCCAACTCTGCAATATCAATCACTGGGACCACCCGCATATCATTTGGTTGCTTCATCGACCAACACACATTGAAAGTAACTTTTTCATTATTCAATCGGATTTTCAATTGTCCCAATTCCATGTATACTAAAGCATGACCTATGGTTAGGAATGCTCACCCTATGATAATGGGGACCTCAAAATCCACCTCGCAGTCTAGAATAAAAAAATTGACCGGAAAGATAAATGACTCGACCTTCACTAATATATCATAGAGAATCCCCATCGGATTTTGCACTATGCAATCTGCCATAAGAAGTTGCATTGTAGTCGGTTTGAGGGCTCCCAAGCCCAACTGTCTGAACACTACTAGCAGCATGAGATTAACACTAGCACCCAGATAATATAGAGCCTTAGCGAAATTGAAGGCTACAATAGTGCACGGTATCATGAAAGCTCCCGAGTCTTCCTTCTTCTGCATAAGAGACCGCGATAATATTACACTACAATAGTGCAAATTGTCCTTAGGCTCAAAGCTCACAGCCCTCTTCTTAGTAACAAGGTCCTTCATAAATTTAGCGAAGCCAGGCATCTGCTTAAGTGCCTTGACTAAAGGGATATTCAAAGATAATTGATTTAGCATCAAAATAAACTTTTGATATTTCCCTTCTTCGGTCCTCTTCTTCAATTGATGTGGGAAAACTAGAGGAGGTCTAGGAATCGGAGTCAACTTTTGAGGGACCTCCTTATCCTTACCCTTTCTAGCCACATTCTACTTTCATTATTAGGAGTTGTCTTTTCAACTGTTTCCTCAACCACAACCTGATCATCAGAATCTCCAACCTTATCATCATCAATCAACTCGGGCTCAACTAACTCATCAACCATAATTAGTATAGGAGGGTAAACTCTCACCTTTCCATTTCTAGTAATAATAGCCATACAGTGACTATGATTCTTTGGGTTCTGTACTATGTTACTAGGAAGAGTGGCTTTCTGCCTCTAATTCACTGCAACTAACATCATACCAATCTGCTACTCAATTGGATTTATGGAAATGGCATGCGACTCTACCTTATGATTCATCCCAAAAATATCTGCGTGAAGCTCTTTGAAATGACCATCAATAGCCTCCATCTGCTTCAAAACTTTGGCTAACATGTCCTCCATCCTCAAATTGCAAGATTCTGCTTCTAGGTTACCTAGAGGAATATATAAACCACTTCTATCATTTTTATGGCCATCACACTTCTTTTAGTCCACATCTCTCTCTTTCTCTGCCTTTACTCCTATCTTTGTATTACCCCCAATAGTAGTTGTTGTCCCTGTAATAGCTCCGACCTTGGTTCCTTTGGCTTTGGCACAAAGAGTCTTGATTAGACTCTTGCGCATTGGTCTAGAAACCCGCCCTTTGATCGTTCAAATAATTAACTTCCTCATTGGATTTTGACTCTCCACCATCATTCCTTGGAGCTTTGCCTTGAGAACTTACTACATTTACCTTTTCTGTCCTAGCTCTCATAATACTCTTGGCAAGGATCCCCATGGTGGTTTTGATCTCAGCAATATCATGATCTCTTTCTTCATATTTTCTCCTTTTCTCAATAGACATACCTACTGCATAAGTACCGGCAGGAACTTCTGCTTCTCATATGTGCCATGCACGATTGGTCTTAGTGATTCGGTCAAGTACCTCAACAGCCTTAGTACAAGTGTAACTCATGAATGTTCCTTTGGAAACAGTATCGGTCATCACTTTTATATTAGTATTCAGATAACTATAGAAGATCTCCAATAGTGTATCATCTAGGATCCTATGGTTGGGAACCTGTTTCATATTTTTGTTGAACCATAACCAAGTCTCATGTAGAGCCTCAGAATTCAACTGTATAAAGTTATATATCTCATCCTTCAACTGCAATGCTCTGGAAGGTGGAAAGAATCTCTCTAGGAAATCCCTTTTGAGTTCCCTCCACATAGTAATAGAATCATTTGGCAGCTCATCCAACTAGGGCATTGCCTCGCTCCCCAATGAAAAGGAAAATAACGTCAACCAGATTGCATCCTGATTCACCCCTGGTTGATGTATTCCTTGCAGATACCCAAAAAATTAGTAAAAATTAGTCAAGTAAGTATGTGCATCATTCGTGACATGACTTGCGAATATCCCCTTCATGTTGAGCAATTGGATCATTGCGCTAGTAATGTCAAACTTTGCCCCAACAAGTAAATGGGAAGGAATAATAGCACCAGTTGCACCGGCCTCATTAATTTTAGCATCATCATCATTATCAAATTACCGGTGCCTCTGCTGGTCTACAGTTCTATTCTGTTTGGCTCGCTCCGCATCTACAGCTTGTGATGCTCTTCAGCAAGCCTAGTCTCTTCACATTCCTGTGCATGAGCTTGCTCCTCATCCAACAGCTGGGTTGTTGTTTTTTCCACAGTCTCATGACCATGGACATTGGCCATTTTCTTTCCACTTCTCAAGGTTCGCTCAAGTTCGTGATCAATTGAAACCAGGGGTTTACCTTGGCTCCGAGTATTGGGCATACATGAATCTGAAACCTAGAAAGAAAAAATAACAAATAAAATAAATTAGAAATAAGGATAGGTGATAAAGAAATACAATTAACTAAATCCTAAGTCATATTCCCCAGCAACGGTGTCAAAATTTGATATCGCCAAAATTACACCTCTATATGAGAAATAAAGCAGTCGATATTCAAAATATATAACACAACAAGGTTCGGTTGAATCCCACGAGAAATATGGCAAGGACCTCAGTTAGCATGCTTACTATTACTCTTAGTCTTTTATTTCCAAAGGGGGGAGTCCATAACAAATAACTATGTGAAACAACAAATGAATGAGAGTAGAAGACTTGTTAAAATTGGCTGCAATAAATGAGTGAAGTGACTAGGATTGAAGGTTATTGTACTAGTGATCTATACTGGTATTTATCATGCAACATCGGTAAGTTAATTCACCTAATTGGTTGGTCCCCTAAATAGATGATTATCACCATGCAACTTGATCTGTGTACGGGTGTGTGCTTGATTAACCCTTACTTTTGATATCAGATTAGTTATTCCTAGACAAGGTCAAGCTATTAAATGAGGGGCGATATCCTCAATTCTCCATTATTAATCTCTTTTCCCATTCATTACCCCCTTGGTCCGTTGAGTAATAATAAGGCGAATTCTAATGTTCGTGACCATTAAGAAATGATTAAAACGGAAGAAAGAACAATACATGCATAAACCCCATTCAAGGATCACTAAGTACTTTGCCTACATTTGTTAATTCATCATGGTTCCCACAATCATAGCTACTCATTCTTGAAGAATTATAATTAACGATTGTCTAAGAAATCATAACTATAAATTTACAAGAATTTTTAGAAAAAATCACACTTCTTAAATTAATCAATAATAACCAAAAGTCAACAATCAAAACTTGTTTGAACCTTCAAACCCCAATAATAAATTAAGAAAAGATGTTTCTTGTACTTCTATATCGGTCAAAATATGCAAAAGTATCGAACTTGTGAACAAAAACTACAAATTCTATTTATAGACAAAAATAAAATCCTTTCCTAAAAAAATTGGATTTTGGCGTCAGCAGGTACAATGGCTCGTTTCATGATTGTACGATCCGTTGGATGATTCATTGTTTCATAAAATCTTTGACCTTTTTCAGATTTTGGAACATACAACGGCTCATTTTAAGGACATACGAGCCTTTGGTTCCCTCTGTTGGTTTCAAGCCTTCGAGGACATGATTTCAGAACCTCTTAGTGTGGGCACTTTGGGTGACTCGTCTTTTGATTGCATGGACCATTCTTCATGACCGTTGAATGAGTCCTCTTTTTACACTTTTTCTGAATCCATCCTATGATCAGATAGCATGGCTAGTTGTATGAACCAAATGGTCGTAGGTGCCATCCGTTGTTCAGGCTTGCACTTTTCCATTTTTCTGAATCTCATACTGCGGATGCTTCGTACGGCTCATGTAAAGAACCAATGGTCCGTCTAATGGCTCGTTTGTTTGCCCTTGAGCCCTTTTTTAGCTCTTTTCTCTTATCCCACTCTCATAGCCTATTTTGCCTATAAAACTACCAAAATGCATCATATCAGGATAAATATACCTAAGTACATGCATATTTACTTGGTTTTAAGCATCGAAAGTATCATAAAACCACGACACATCATCTGGTCTATTAACAAACCTAGAACGGTTTCAAACTCGACCCAAAAGTTCGAAACTTTACAACCTGTCAATCAAGAATAGCAGTTGGGACCTCCGTATCAGTCATTTAATCAAATATTTAATCACCCTCGTTAGGCATAAAACGTGTTAGATCTCCTATGCATTTTCTTAACATCAACATATGGAACAAAGGATGAACTGCTGCTAACACTACTGGCAAATCTCATTTGTTGGCTACCTTGCCTATCTTACGGACAACTCTATAAGGCCTGATGTATTTGGGGCTCAACTTTCCATTTCTACCAAAATGCAAGAAGCCCTTCATAGGTGACACCTTTAAGAAGACCTAATCGTCAATGGAAAACTCCAATGCTCCATGCCATACATCAGCATAAGACTTTTGTCGACTCTGAGATTTTTATGAAGCCTGTCTCTAATAAGCTTCACCTTATCAACTGCTTGTTGTACCAAGTATGGCCCCAATAACCTTGCCTCACTGAGCTCAAATCAACCTACTGGCAATCTATATTTTCACCCATATAAAGCCTCGTAAGTATCCATCTAAATACTCGTATGATAGCTATTATTATAAGGAAACTCTATCAAAGAACATGATCATACCAACTTCCACCAAAATCTAAAATGTAGGTGCGCAGCGTATCTTCAAGCATCTGAATAGTGCGCTCATCCTATCAGTCAGTCTGAGGAAGAAATGTTGTGTTAAGGCTCAGATGGGTGCCTAGGACTTTCAAGAAGGACTTCTAGAAATTTATTGTAAATTGTGGACCTATGTTTGATGTAATAGATAGGGGAAGTCCATGAAGACAAAAGATCTCCCATATTGTCCTGACTAATAAGAAGTGAGCTGATTTCATCAGTCTATCTACTTTTACCCAAATAGAATCGTACTTCGTGTTCGTCCAAGGCAGACCCTTAATGAAATCCATATTAATTATCTTCCATTTCCATGTTGAAATCTCTATATTCTGAGTTAGGCCTCTAAGCATCTGGTGTTCAACCTTCACCTGTTAGTAATTAGGACATCAAGCTACAAAACATGTGATATCCTTTTTCATACCGTTCCACTAATACAACTGACGATACATATTTGTGGCCCCAGGATGCACTAAATAATGGGAATAATGAGCTTCATTCATGGTCTGATCCCATAAGTTACCCACATTGAGAACACATAAATGAGTTTGATACCTGAGAACTTCATCTGGCCCATACACAAACAGGGCTTGCTTCTGTTGCAGTATACTATGTCTTACCAACACCATCTCTAGATCATCATGTTGTCTTTGCTTAACTTCTACTACTAAGGATGATTCTGGATATTCTGAACGACAACACCCCATATTCGGTATCCAACAGCCGAATCTACAAATGATCCAACTATTACAAAGCTTTCTCCATTTAAATTCTATTATCCTGAATATGACTCAAGCTACCTATACATTTGCGACTCAATGCATTTGCTACAATATTTGCTTAACCTAGATAGTACAGAATGCTCACTTCATAGTGTTTCAGCAATTCTAACCACCTTCTTTGTCTCAAATTCAATTATTTCTACTATAACAAATTTTGGAGGCTCTTATGATCTATGCATATGTCAACATGAACACCATATAAGTAGTGATGCAGGATCTTTAGTGTGAACATTATAGGTGCCAATTTTAGATCATGGGTAGGATAATTCTACTCGTGTTTCCTCAATTTCCTAGAAGCATAAGCAATAACTTTATTGTGTTGCATCAAAAACAACCCAAACCAACTCTCGAAGCGTCACAATAAACCATGTAACCATTTGTTCCCTCAGGAAGGGCCAAAACCTGTGTTGAAGTCAATCTATTTTTAAATTACGGGAAACTCTGCTCGCATATTTCTGTCCGCTGAAATTTAGTTGCCTTATGCGTCAACTTTGTCAATGATGAGACAATGTAGAAAATCCTTCCACAAATTTGTGATAATAACCTGCCAAACTCAGAAAACTACGCACCTCTGTATGATTTAGAAGTCTGGGCCAATCCTTCACAGCGTTAATCTTTTAGCCATCAACTCTTATGCCTTCTTCTATAATCACATGGCCAAGATAAGATATAGATATTAACCAAATATTCGCATTTAGAGAATTTAGCATACAACCTGTGCTCCTGGAGGGTCTGCATCACATCTCTTAGGTGGTCTGCATGCTTAGTCTCCGGTCGCAAATAAATCATGATGAAATCAATAAAGACGATCACGAACACATCAAGAAAGGGATTAAATAATCTGTTTGTCAAATCCATAAAGGTTGTTGGGGAGTTAGCAAGTCCAAATGAAATAACCAAAAACTCATAGTGTTTATATTTAGTCCTGAAGGCTATCTTAAGGATATCAGCTTCCCTGACTCACAACTGGTGGTATCCAGATCTCAAGATGATCTTAGAAAAGCACCTGGCATCCTACAACTAATCAAACAAATCATCAATTCTATAGAAGGGATACTTGTTCTTAATCATCACTTTATTCAACTATCGATAGCCGATGGACATCCTCAATAACCCATCTTTCTTTAGCACAAAAATACTGGTGCGCCCCACAGCGGTACGCTAGGCCATATGAAACCTTTATCGAGCAAGTCTTTCAGCTACTCCTTTAACTCCTTTATACCTGCAAGAACTATTTTGTAAGAGGTATAGATATAGGTTGAGTACTTGGAATAGATCGATAGCAAAGTCTATCCTCCTTTTAGGAGGAACTCCAGGTAAATCCTCTAGGAAGACTGCTAGTATCTCGTTTACCACTAAAACTAAGTAGAAAGTCATCGGCTTATTGTCCAGGTCTCTGACCCAAACTAACTGAGAAATACAGCCCTTGGATATTGTCACGATCCGAACATAGGGTTGGATCGAGAAACGGGACAAAGAACCCCAAGAGGCTCCAAGTCGACCCATGGCATGAACATGACATCTAAATTCAACATAATCAAGCGGAAGTCTAACATATATAATATAGTGAAAGTCTGAAAATGTCATAACATCTGAATACATAACGCAAGGCTAAAACTAAATATATGCTATGTCTGAAAAGCCTCTACTACTGACGAGTTGATGGGATAATATCCCAAAAAAATCACTATAGTATGAAACTGAAAACATAATCATAGATAACAGAATGTCCTCGAAGGATGAGAACTCACCAACAACTCGCTAAACAGGTCTAAAGGACAAGCAAGACTAGAGATGCGACTGAGACTGAACCCTCAAACCTACATCATGAGACGATACAGCATAGAGTATGCGGTCTGTCCGTGGAATGTACCAAGTATGCAAAGTAAGCAAAACAGACAGTTAAAATATATAAGAGTGCGTAAGAATAGGACAGCATGGACGTAAAGTAAATATCATAACATAACATGAGGTCTCAAGGTATTCAAATCATTCATAACTCATTCATAATCATAATCGTAGGAAATTAAGATCATAAATCATAATTGGACTAATTAAGATCAAGATCATAATGAAATCATAACTTGACTTTTCATAAAACATACATAATTAGGCATAATTGAATTTAAATTCAAATCTATAAATTTACATTCAAAATAGTCATAAAATATGCCCATAGATCATAAAACATGATTTAATACATGAAAGGAACTGACCCATACATAGATCATTGAGAATTTCACAAGAATTTCAATAAACCTCATAGATCATGAAACTTGAATTCTAGAATTGAAATCCATGAAATTAAGAAGAGTTTAGGTCATGACAGTTAAAGAAACTCTAATTCATGGCCTCACATACCTGGGTAAATCTGATTAACACTCCCTCTTGAAAGCCCAAAGGAAATTGAAGGGAAATTGAAGGGAATTTGGAGAGTTTCTTCAAACTTGATCTCCAAGGAAAACTCTAGGTTGCACGCATGGGAATGGTGAGGTTAGAATAGGTTTAACACCCTTAAAACCTATACTTACTGATCTTAAAATGACGTACTTTAGGACCTTAGGGCTTAGGAATGACGAAAATACCTTTAATAAAAAACCTAGAAAAACTGCACTACCAGTGACAATGACCGGTACCACGGGTCATTGCTGGCTCCAACGAATCATTAATTCCCTCGTTGCTTCACCCAACTTTTCGGACTCAAGTTTGCTACCACGACTGGTACCACGAGTTGTACCTAACCCGCATGACTTGTGGAACCCATCTGTTTTCACCACTGCCTACCTTCTAGGAACCTTTCCAACGGGACCATACAACGACTCGTCCTTCAGAACAATGAGTCATCTTATGACTCGTGCCAACCCTTTTTGGACAAGATCATCCTCCCAACGACCCCCATACAATGACTCATTACATCAACCAACGGGTCATTCTGAGACCCATTACTTCCAAATCCATTTTTGCAGATTCTCATAACAAGTCGTCCAATGAGTTGTTAGATCCACCAACGACCCGTACGATGAGTCGTTCTGAGAAGAAACCTCAGATTTTCTACTACTTCTCATTTCAAATCTCGAGTCTAGTCTTCAGCACTTTCGAGGTATTACGATATCTCCCCCTTGGGAACATTCATCCTCGAATGTGGGTAAACATACTGAAAAGATGAGAAATGCAACTATTATGCCAAAATACTGAAAAATTAAGCTGAAAATTGATGGAGTGACTAACTCTGGAATAGAATACATGGATGAACTGAATTCATGAATCACACATACATACATTGACATGAAGGAAACTAGAAGACATGAACTGAACATGGAACTAAATAAAATACTAAGGAGAAACTGATACCTCAAGCTGGAACTGAGCTGGAAGGGAAAAGATGCAGGTATCTAGCCATCATATCTGCTTTAGCTTCCAATGTAGCTCCCTCAACATGCTGATTCCTCCAAAAAACCTTGATTGCGGCCACTTCTTTGTTTCTTAGCTTCTGAACCTGACGATCAAGTATTTCCACCAAAACCACCTTATAGCGAAGGCTATCCTTCACACCTATACTCTCCACCAGAACAACCAAAGCCAAGTCACCCAAGCATTTCTTTAAGAGAAACACATGGAAGACTGGATGAACTGAAGCCAGTTCTGAGGGCAACTTTAACTCATAGGCCACCTTTCCAACACGTCTCACAATCTGGTACAGACCAACATAACGGGGACTAAGTTTCCCTTTCTTTCTGAACCTCATCACTCCCTTCATAGGAGATACCTTCAGAAACACCCAATCATCAACTTCAAATTCAAGCTCCCTCCTCCACATATCCGCATAGGATTTTTGGCAACTTTGAGCGATTTTCAACCTGTCCCTTATAAGCTGAACTTTCTCCATGGCCTCATGGACTGAATCTGGTCCTATTAATGCAGCTTCACCAACTTCGAACCAACCAATAGGTAATCTACATCTTTGCCCATAGAGAGCCTCAAACGGAGCCATCTGAATGTTGGAATGATAACTGTTTTTATATGCAAACTCAATGAGAGGCAAATGATCATCCTAACTACCCTTTAAATCAATCACACACTCTCTCAAAATATCCTCAGGAGTTTGAATGGTCCGCTCCACCTGACCATCTATTTGCAGGTGAAATGTTGTGCTAAGCTTGACCTGAGTACCAAGTCCCTTCTGAAACGATCTTCAAAACTGGAAGGTAAACGGAGTACCTCTATCTGATATGATGGACAAGGGAACTCCATGCAACCGAACTAACTCCCAAATGTATAACCTGGCATAATCCTCCACTGAGTTGGTATCTTTGACCGATAGAAAATGAATTGCCTTAGTCAACCTGTCCACAACCACCCAAATAGAGTCATATTGTCCGTGTGTACGAGGCAACCCCGTAATGAAGTCCATATTGATTTCCTCCCATTTCCAAGTAGGGATACCAATGTCCTGAAGCACACCTCACAGTCTCTAATTCTCAACCTTCACCTGTTGACAATTCGAACACTTAGCCACAAACTCCTCTATGTCCTTCTTCATGCCATTGCACCAATAGACTTCACGTATGTCACAGTAGATCTTGGTGGAGCCTGGATGAATAGAACATCTGGAACCATGAGCTTTATGCAACATCCTCTCCCTTAAATCACCAACATTTGGTACACACAAATGACCCTGATATCAGAGCACACTATCTCCCCCTTGGGAGAAAACCTCCACCTTCTGATTCCGAACAGCTTCCTTTAACTTTACCAAAATAGGATCCTTGTTTGCCTAGCCTTAAAGATGATTTTGATCCATTCTGAACAATGACAACACCATCGGTCGAGTCAACAAGATGAACTCCTAATCGGCGCAAGTCGAAGCACATCCTTCACTAACTCTTTCCTTCCCTCATCTATATGAGATACACTCTCCATAGAAATCCTGCTAAGAGTGTCTGGCACCACATTGGCCTTGTCCGGATGATAGAGGATACTCATATCATAATTCTTAAGAAGCTCCAACCACCTCATCTAATGTAAGTTTAGATCCTTCTGGGTAAACATGTACTATAGGATTTTTTGGTTCGTAAACATATCCATATAGACCCCATACAGATAGTGTCTCAAAATCTTCAAGGAAAATACTACCACCGCAAACTCGAGGTCATGAGTTGAATAGTTCTTTTCATGGACTTTCAGCTACCTGGAAGCATAGGTTATAACTTTACCGCATTGCATTAATACACAACTAAGGTCAATCCTCGAGGCGTCACAATATACCACAAACCTATCGGTACCCTCAGGTAGGGTTGACACTGGTGCTGAGGTGAGTCGAGTCTTCAACTCTTGGAAGCTCTTCTAACAAGCCTCCGACCCTTGAAACTTCACTTTCTTCTGGGTCAACTTAGTCAACGGTGCTGCAATGGATGAAAATCCTTCAGCAACCCTCCAATAATAACTAGCTAAACTCAAGAAACTCCTGATATCCAAAGGAATGACTAGTCTAGGCCGATTCTTAATCACTTCTATCTTTTGAGAGCCCACCTGTACACCCTCACTTGACACCACATGACCCAAAAATGCTACCGAGTCTCGCCAAAACTCACACTTGCTGAATTTAGCATATAATTGGCGATCCTTCAGAGTCTGTAACACTACTCTCAAATAAGCGGCATGCTCCTCTTCGCTTTGGGAGTATATGAGAATATCATCTATGAACACAATCACTAACATATCTGAATATGGCTTGAACACCCTGTTCATCAAATCCATAAAAGCTGCAGGAGAGTTCGCTAGTCCAAAAGATATAACTACAAACTCATAGTGACCATACTGAGTCCTAAAGGATGTCTTCAGAATGTCAATCTCCCGAACCCTGAGTTGATGGTATCCGGATCTGAGGTCTATCTTTGAAAAGCACTTAGCACCCTGAAGCTGGTCAAACAAATCATCAATCCTAGGGAGGGGATACCTGTTCTTGATAGTGACCTTATTCAATTGCTGATAATCAATACACATTCGAAGGAAACTATCCTTCTTCCAGATGAAGAGAACTGGTGCACTCCATGGGGACTTGCTTGGTCTGATGAAACCCTTGTCTAAGAGATCTTTCAACGTCTCCTTCAAATCCTTTAGCTCAGATGGAGCCATTCTATAAGGAGGAATAGATATAGGTTGCATATCAAAAAGAAGGTCAATACAAAAATCGATCTCTCACTCGGGAGGAATTCCCGATAAATCATTTATAAACATTTATAGGTATTCACACACTACAAGAATAGACTGGATAGTCGGGGTTTCGGATGTAGCATCCTTAAACCTAACTAGATCGTACACGCATCCTTTAGAAATGATCTTTCTGGCCATAAGGTAGGAAATGAAGCAACCTACAGGCACAACCGAACTACCCTTCCACTCTAGGACTGGCTCACCCGGAAATCTGAACTCTACGGCACGGGTTCTACAATTGACTGAGGCATAACATGCATATAGCCAATCCATGACAAAGATAACATCACAATCTGGAATGGCTAGCTCTACTAAATCTGCTGAGGTGACTATTTGAAGGACTGTGATAGGGCAATTTCTGAATAGCCATCAGGCTATAACTGAATCACCAACTGGAGTAGAAACTGAGAAGGGTTCTAATAGGATTTTGGGACAGACTCTGAAACTACTAGCAATATAGGGCGTCAAAAGATAAAGTAGCCCATGGATCTAACAATGCATAAACCTCAAGGTGGAATACTCGTAACATATCCGTGAACACATCTGGTGAAGTATCCTGCACCTGTCGAGATGCCAGGGCATAAAACCTACTCTGGCGTTGGCTGCCACCTACGCTGGTGGACGCACCCTGTCGAGCTAGGCATGCTAGAGTTGCTGCTGAGTTGGTAGGCTGAGCATGACCTCTACCATCACCCTATCTAACCAACGGACACTCTGGTGCCTATGTCTAGGTCTACCACACCCAAAATAAATATCTGACCCAATCAAGCACTCCCTTATATGATTCTTGCCACACTTCCCATAGGGCGGGAAGGTATGCTCTGTCTATATGTTGCTCTGGCCCCTCGAACCTGAGGGTCTACTACTCTGATCACCTTGCGGTATGGATGGTGCACTGGCCGATGATGGAGCTGGAGATAATGACCTCTGATGAGATTTCCAGTGATGTTCGCCTCTCGATCTCTACTGAGAGAACCCATAATTGTCTGTGCTGGCCCTCTTAGCCTCTCTCTCTCAGGTGTACTGCCACCATCTGTTGGGTGTACAAAACCAATTGAGGAAAATCAATGTCCTGATGAAGCATAGCAGTCCTAAAATCCTTGACCAGGTAGTCCGCTACTCCATGTACAAACCTGCTCATCCTATCTCTCTAATCAGCCACTAACTCTGGTGCATTCTTGGACAAATGAGTGAACTTACCTTGCTTTAGGTTCACAAACCAGCTGCTTTAATCTCCCTCATTTTACGGGGAAGAACCGATCCAGAAATGCGGCATGAAACTCATCCCAACTAATGGGGCCTACGCCAACTGTCCTGCTATCTTCCATAGCCTGAACCAAATGTGCACAACCCCTTTCAACTAATACAAGGCTAGGTCTGCACGTTACTCCCCAGTCACCCCCATGATTTGGGTGATCTTCAGCACTTCATCAATAAATTCATGTGTATCCTCATCCACCTTTGACCCAAGGAACTCCGGAGGGTTCATCCTTAGAAAATCTCTAACTCTCACCGTTGTCGCATTCTCATTCTTAGGGACATACGCTACTACCTATTGGTTGGCTTGGGCGGTCAAAGCCTTAGATAGCATATGTATGGCTACCCTAAACTCATCATGGGCAACCTGCTCGGGCATGTGATCCTCTGGAGCTGGTGGGGCCTGCTGGTGCCCATCTCCGTTGCCATTCTCATAGCCATTTCTGTTCCCGTTTCTTCTTCCATTAATTCGGTGAGGAGGCATGATTCTACAAACGCATATAGCACGAGTTAGAAGGATATAGAGAGAGATATTTCATCGCATGACATAGATCATGAAAGAAGGGAACGTTTCCTAAATGTTTCGTAGCCTCTTTATCATAAGTGTGGTGCGCTTCACTCTAATGAAAAAGACTCTACTTAACGCGAATGTCAAACACCCTAGGACAATACAAAACCTAATGCTCTGATACTAAGTTTTTCATGACCCGAACATAGGCCCAGATCGAGACACGGGACAAAGAGCCTTGAGAGACTCCAAGTCGACCTATGGCTTGAACATGACATCTAAATTCAACAAAATCAAGCGGAAGTCTAACATATATAATATAGAAGAACTCTGATAATATAATCACATCTGAATACATAACACAAGGCTGAAACTGAATATATGCTATTTCTGGAAAGCCTCTACTACTGACAAGTTGATGGGACAAGACCCCATCTAGCTTACTAGAGTCTGAAACAGAAAACATAACCATAGATAACATTTTGTCCTCGAAGGATGAGGACTCACCAACAACTCGCTAAACAGGTCTGAGGGACAAGCAATATTAGAGATGCGGTTGAGACTGAACCCTCGAACCTGTATCATGAGACGGTACAGCATAGAGTATACGGTCAGTACATGAAATGTACCGAATATGCAAGGTAAGTAAAACAAACAGTTAAAATACATAAGAGTGCATAAGAATAGGATAGCATGAAGGTAAAGTAAATATGATAACATAACATAGGGCTCAAGGTTTTCAAATCATTCATAACTCATTCAAAATCATACTCGTAGGAACACTTTATAGAAATTTAACTTTAATCAAAGTAACATAACATAACAATGCATAAAAACATGCGAAACAATGGGAGGACTCGTCATAACTAACACCATCATGATAGAGCCTTACATAATGCCCCAACTATCTCGCTCAAGTGGGCAGAGTCATCCCAGGCTTTCAAGGCAAGGGACGTGCAGTATGTGATATCATGAAAAGGGGATCCATTAATATTTGAATATATATATATATATATAAAACTATGGTGACACGTAGTTCTAAGACACTGGCGTAGTCCTTTGAATGTAGGACTACTCGGTGCTAGACACTCAAAGGAATATGACCCATAGATAGATCATTGAGAATTTCACAAGAATTGTAATAAACCTCATAGATCATAAAACTTGAATTCTAGAATTGAAATCCATGGAATTGAGAAGAGTTTAGGGCATGAGATTCAAATAAACTCTCATTCATGGCCTCACATACCTGGGTAAATCTGATCAACACTCCCTCTTGAAAGCCCAAGGGAAATTGAAGGGAATTTGGAGAGATTCTTCAAACTTTATCTCCATGGAAACCTCTAGGTTGCACGCATGGGAATGGTGAGGCATAGAATAGGTTTAACACCCTTAAAACCCTGCTAACTGAGCCTAAAACAACGTAGTTTAGGACCTTAGGGCTTGGGAATGATGAAAATACCCTTTAATAAAAAATCTAGAAAAATTGCACTACTAGTGACAACGACCGATACCATGGGTCATTCCTGGCTCTAATGAATCGTTACGTCCCTCGTTGCTTCACCGCACTTTTCATACTCGGGTCTGCTACCATGACTGGTACTACGAGTCATACCGGCCCCATGGCTGATGGAACCCATCGGTTGTCACCACTGCCTACCTTTTGGGAACCCTTTAAATGGGACCATACAACGACTCGTCCTTTGGAACAACGAGTCTTCCTATTACTCGTGCCAACCTGATAACATCCATAATATATCCTTAATGAAAAATATATACATGGCCTAAGTATCGAAAAAAGTAACTCGATGAGTGTCGGGGTCAAATCCCACGAGGATTAGGGAATTATAGTTTCCAGTGTCGATTGAGAAATTGACGTTAGCTTGCACCACGTAGATTTAATATAAAAAATCAAATAAAATTGGGGGAGTTGAAATTTTCAGAGAACTTTATTGGTTGATTTAGTGAAATACAATAGCAAGATCAGTTAAGTTGTCAACAAGGATGAGAAAGACTAGAGGTGCGGTGTAGATGAAATACTAACTAGATCGAGACATGTCAAGTCACCTTATGAGTTCAACAAGTGTAAATAATCTCAAGAAGTGGGTAATTACAGCTTTTCAGCCTTCTAATTACCTCTCACTAGAGTTTTTTCAAACCTCTAGTCACAATTTAGCTCAACCCGATTTGATTTGAATTAGCAACTGCACTAATTTCTAGCTATTAGCTGCTAATAAGGAATGAGGATGCAATTTAAGTTATTTCTAGTCAGATTTCACACTCTCTTCTCCATACCCACTACTAAATTCTCTTCCACCACTTAATTATTCTTTTTCAAGCAATAATCAAGCTAGAATAGATAGACTCATATCATAATCAATGGATCTTCCTTTATAGATTGAAGAGAATCTAATAGATTTACACTTGCAAGAACAATATGAAGATGACTCTAGCAATACCCAATCCAATTAAGTATTCATCATCGCATACCTCTAGTTAATATTTTAGCTACTCATAATTAAGAAATTCAAAAATACATTTGTCAATAGCATCATTGAATTTAATAGCAAGAGTAGATAAATCAACTTCACAAAATAATCTCCAACAATAGCTGAAACTTACTAGTACAAAGAAGAAATAAAGCAGAGTACATTCTACAATTTTTAATCGGAATCTCCCTCTCTCAGCCAAGAGAATGTTCTTCAGCTAAAAGGGGAAACAATGATGTGATGTAAGCTTTGTTCTCTCTCAATATCTCTATTTCTATCTCTCCTTCTACATATATCTATACAAAGTACTTTACCTTCTATTTATATCTTGAAAAGTAGGGCACTTTTTATTTGTTTTCCAGTATTGGTCAATTATACCCCCATGAGCATAGTTTTGAAAATGGCAGAAGCACCAGCAGTTCGCCAATTAAAATTCGTGAACCGCCGGGTATCTTTTTTGAATTTTTACTAAATTCCAGTGAACACCGATGGTTCACCCTGCATTTCACCGATGCCAATCCGTGAACCGCCGGCTCTTCAAGCCATTTTCCAAAACTTTGGGTATCTTTCGGCGACTGGACAGGCAAATCGCCGCTGGCAAGTCGCGAACCGCCGGTGGAATTATTCCTCTAAGGTAGTGATGTTTAGCCTTGGCCAACGTCTCACCAGTTTTCATCTGCGAATCGCCGATTCACTCTCACTCCTTTCTTTTTGCTCCATTTTTTCTTTTTTATTCACATTTCATTATTTGCATACAATAAAATCAAAAAGGGCATAAAATCCACATAAACAAATCGAGAACGACATAAAAACTTAAATTTTAGAGCCTAATGAGTTGGTAAATTACCAACTCATAAACCCCCAAGCTTAAATAATTTCTTGTTCTCAAGTAATGCAATACTCAATTATTGAGAAATATGCCACCTCTATTCACAATTAGACCTCGCCAATCACCTGGACTATGACAACTCAAAAGTACTCACCATGCTCACGGAAAAAGAGAAGAAAACACCCCAAAAGACCAAAACAATGAAGATGTTTTTAACTGGCAACCACTTTCTACCAAGTAAAGCTTATAAAAGGAATCATTTTGCAAAACAAGGGCATTTCTTAACCAAGAACACACATAGCATCTTAAGTTATAATCACTACAAATTCAAAGTTTGCCTTAGTGATTACACTTTTTGTGCCCTATTTCTACATTAACTCTGAATGCTCTTGCATCCCCAAAAAGGAATGATTCCACTCACCAAATAAGGATCCCTATTCTTTTGGTCATGTGATCATTTGAATGCACACAAGGGATTATTTGGAAGAGACACTCACACTCACTCTCCCAAGAGAAATCTTCATGCATACACTTGACCCATAGGCTTTTCCTTCATGTAATTCGCCACTAATATAGAGTAGTTGCACCTAGAATCATTTAGGACTTGCAGATTATGATGTAGGCTCGGGGTAAAGGTAGGATGAACATTTGGCTATAGTGACTAGATCCTTCGTAATGCTTTTTGTGACATACCTTACATCAATTCCACTCACTTCACCTTCTTTCCCTTCTTTCCTTGTTGATGACTTTCATTTCTTTCACAATTCCCCTGATAACCCCTTTTTGCTTTAACAGCTAGCCTTATTACCTCAAGAGGAAACACCGATTCCACAAATTGTCTTTTTCTTTTTGATTTGTCCTTTGATGCATTTTGACACAAGGCGGTGTTCCCAACACACTATAACTTTTTCTTATCTTCCCCCTTTGTTTTGTATACCCCCAAACTTAGGATTTTGCCTCATTTTTCACAAATGCTTTTATCACTCCCTCTTTTTTAGGCCTTAAGCCTCATTTCATCACTTATCTTGTAACTAGCATTTAGGGAGAATGGGGCCAAAAAGAGGTATTAAGAACGGTCTTAAGGCTTATAATGTGGTTTCCAAAGAAAGGGTCTAAGGCTCAAAATTGGCTAACAAGGATCAATGCTCATGGAGGGAATATGGGTGAAGTGACTAGACAAAGGAAAGCCTAAACTCATGTTCTTGGCGCAACTACATCTAGGAT
>JACEIK010007699.1:47577-61664 GCA_018107945.1 Datura stramonium
ATCATAAGTCAAGCAAGGAATTTACAATGTATGACAAAAATGCTATGCTATAGTGTCAACACTTGCTCATTATCTTCATTTTCATGCCCTTGGTTTTACAATTCCATTTCAACAATTTTTTTTGGTGGTGCCTCTCAAAACAACTTCACAAAAGACTCAAAGAAACATGGCATTTTCCCTTAAGAATGTTGTCACTCAATCCATCATCGAAGAAAACCAACCCGGTTCGACAACAAAAAAATAACAGAAATAAAAGAATGCTCCTTGAGAAAGAACCATGGTCAAAAGAAAACCCTCGGAGTTCTAATTTTTACAATACTATTTACAATGGCAAAAAAAGAACAAGATTTAGGGGTTATTCCATTCAATATTTTCAAGATTTTACAATTTAAAACCAAAACCCCGTTTAGTCACTAATCATCCATCATAAAAAAAACTGAACCAAATCATTCATTTCATTCAAAACAGAACAGGACACGCCCGACAAGGGCAATCATCAATCATTAAAATCAAACAACAGCCTGACAAAGGCTGAACTTACTCAAACCCAAA
This sequence comes from Datura stramonium, assembly GCA_018107945.1. NCBI lineage: Eukaryota > Viridiplantae > Streptophyta > Magnoliopsida > Solanales > Solanaceae > Datura > Datura stramonium. The sequence continues at coordinate 48,130 of JACEIK010007699.1, forward strand.
CAAAAATCATAAAAACTTCCAAAGAAAGAAAGAGCATCCATGGCCCCCTCATCAATTGCACTCATCCCTCCCCCACATAAGAGCATACATTGTCCCCAATGTAAATATGCAAAAGGGAAAGGGACAAGGAACGCCCTGAGTGGGTCACTCCTCTGCATCGTCATCATCTGCTCCACCACCACCGCCGCTCGCCTCACCTAGCCTAGTGAAATCATCTCCTAGCCCTTCAAAAAGATCATCAATCGGACCCCGAACCGAGGAAGGAGCAGCCATTGCAGCATCAAATGCGTTCATGTTCGGTACTTCTAGTGAAGTTCGACTCTTCCACTCATGTACCTCTGTTCGAAGGGAAGTGACTGCCCCTTCTACTGTGTCTACCCTCTTTCATAGAGTGGCGACATTCTTGTACAATGACTTGAGCTCCTTCTTGATTGTTTTAGCAATGAGTGTTGGGAGGCTCTTAGCCAAACGTTGAAGTTGGCCTTCATGAATGTTTTTCATCTCCACAAGTCTATGGAGACCACTTGGCTAAGAGGATTGTAGAGGGGGAGAAGTTCCCCGCTAAGGCATGTCACCTGATGCTTGGCCCGACATTTTCAGCTAGGGCACATTTGACTCTGGGGCGTGTAGCGGTTGGTCTGACTCATGAGAAAGGGATCCTTCTTGCAATCCAAAGGCATGCAGTCTCTTCCTTTTCATTGCTAGTGCCTCAAACATCTTTCTTTTGCTCAATTCCTATCATACCCAAAGCAGCAGAAGGGGTTTCATCAGGGAATAGAGGCACCCCAGCTACTGTGCAAAGCTGGGATATCAAGACGGCGTAGGGCATTGAGGTACTGGACTATTGGGACTTCTTCTTCATTTGCTACGCAATAATTTCCCCGAAGTTAATGGGGACTCCCGTCATTATACAAGCAATGAGGATGGTGGTTTCAAGGCTGACCCTCTGCTCATTCTTAGAGAGGATGATCCGAGCACACGCAAAATCTAACCACAGCTTAGCCTCAAACTTCAGGTCGTGGAGAGAGATTTCACCACTCATTGAGGCCCACTGAGGATTGCCAACAGCTATAATGCGGCCTAACCAAGTGAACTGATCCTTCATATCAGCCACCCATGCCATGTACTCCGTAGCGGAGTCAACTTCTTCCTCCCAGAACATGTAATTTATGGAAGCCGGGGTTATATCAACTTCCACTCCCTGAATCATCACTGATGGCAAGCATGGGAAATCATCCACTTTGCCCCTGTGATGCATACTCTCTTGTTAGGCCTGATATGAGGCATAAAATTCTATGACCAAGCTGGGGTAGTAGGATGGAAGAGGAATAGCAAATACATGCCATTGCTTATCAGTGAACTGTGCGGTGATGTTGGGAAAATCACCTTTCAACCCAGCCAAGTCAAACCGCTTCTCCGTAGTGATTGATCGGCCTTGACAAATAACATAGTGCTCTTGCATATTGGGGATGCAGAAAATTATTGCCTCCTTGGTGTTGGCCCATGGTGGGTTACCCTTTTCCTTGCCCTTGCCTTTGCTAGCAAATGAGGCAGGGGTTGTTCCCTTTTCGATGTTTCTTGAAGAATACATGGTTTTGGTTTTCTGCAATAAGGATGTTAGTGATAGCTATTTGAAGAGAAAAGAGAAATGAAATAAAACTAGTCTAAGGGAGAACTGATAAACAAGGGAAAACCAAACAATCATATAAAGTACTAGTAGTACCGGCGGAGGACCGGTGGTTCGCAGAAGGAATTTCACGGACCGTCGATTGCCCACTGATGCCTTACAGAAAACTGGGCAAGTGAGGGAGTTTCAGTGGTTTAAGCGGTGAATCGCCGGTCCAGGTTCGTGAACTGCTGATGTAGTGCGAGATCCACTTAGTGGCCTAAGCCAATTTTCAGAGTGATCCGGTATCCCATCGGTTGTTCACCGAATCTGACCGGCGAAACGCTGGACCCATCATTCCCAAATTTTAACTTATTATTCACAGACATCCATTAACACACATTCACACCCAACATAAGAAAATCAGCACTACTCCATTTAAACACATATTCATGATGTTTAGCCCTTAAGAATGGCTTCACCCGGTCTATCATTGGGAAAAACATCGTGCTTTATGCAAATGGGTTACTCAGAATTCACCCTTTTCAGAATTTCATACACAAAAGCACAACCCCATTCCATTCAACAAGCATATCACATTCAATAGTTCAACAAGGAATGGAAACCAAGTGTTACTCCTAAAGAGTCAAGCACCAATGATAAAATTAAGACAGGGCAAGAAAATTGTTACCAAATTGGAAGATTGCTTGCACACACTTGAACTTCAAAAAGAGCTTAACTAAATCTTGCAATAGCACCTTGAGATAGATGTTGTGTAGAGAGTGTGAGTGAAGTGAGTGTGTTAGTGAAATATGGAGGGGGTTTTATAGGTAAAGAATGGAAGTGTGATAGGTTTAGGGGAAGGTGGAGGGTTTAATGTGGGTGTGTTGGTGGAAAGGGGGAAGGTGGAAATGTGGGAAAGTGGAAAGGTTAAAATGGATGAATATGGAGAATTGGTAATGTTGGGTAATGGAGAGACAAAAATAGAATGAAAAAGTGTTGGAAAAAGGGTAAATATGGGAATATTTTCATAATAGGGTGGTTGGTCAGGTATTTGGAATTTTGTGGGCCAAGTTGTTAAATTCCATTTTATCATAACTTTGCACCTCAATTGGCGTGTCATCGGCGGTTCGCCGAATCACACCGACGGTTCACCGCTGTAATTTCTTTTGCCATATATTTTGTCCAGTTATCTATCTCTTGGCCGGCGATCCACCGACGGTTTGCGAATTGAATCAGCAATCCGCCGATTACCCGCCATTGTTGTGACCGAGCTTCAGGTTTCCTATTTTCCATCGGGCATCCACCAGCAGCCCACGGGTTTCATTCGGAGGTTCACCGATTGTTCAGTCGGTTCTTCGATCCAAACCTAAGCCTTCTTGTTTGTGCTCACCTTCATCGGCGGTTCGTGTGCTGGACCGACAGCTCGCCGTTTCTTCCTTCATGGTTTGTTTCTCCCTTTGTTCCTATTTCATAGCTCCTACACAAATAGAAAAAACAAAAACATCAAATAATTCACTAAACACTTGGTTTTCCTCCCAAGAAGAGCATTAGTTAATGTCGTGGCACGACGTAGACCTATTTTTTTAACAACTCTTTTCCAATGAGTCATCATCAAACTCTGTCTCCTTCAGCTCCAATTCCTTGTCCTCATTGTTGTTTTGCAATACTCCAACCACCTTGCATTCTGGGGGCGTTTCAGCTGATGGACACATTTTGAAGGTGACCTCCTCACTTCTAACTCAAAATTTTAGCTCTCCAAGCTCCATGTCCACCACGGCTCTACCCGTAGCCAACAATGGTCTTCCCAAAATAATGGGAACCTCTTCATCCATCTCACAATCCAAAATAACAAAGTCAGCCGGTATAATAAACTTTTTCACTCTTACCAACACATCTTCTAGCACCCCCACCGGTCTTTTTATTGACCTATCTGCCATTAGTAGCCTCATTGACTTCGATTTCGTGCTTCCGAATCCCAATTTCTTAAAAATAAACATGGGCATCAAATTTATGCTGGCTCTGAGATTACATAGAGTCTTTTTAAACACACATATCCCAATTGTGGATGGGATTGTGAAAGCTCCGGGATCCTCCCTTTTGGGCGCAAGATTACTCATCATCACCGCACTACAATGGTGCATTTTCTCTTCATTGCCTGCATCAACCACCTTTTTCTTCTTCAGCAAATCTTTCATAAATTTAGCATAACCGAGCATTTGGAGTAAAGCATCCACTAACAGTATATTTATGGACAACTTGCTAAACATGTCAACAAACTTTCTAAACTGGTCATCCTTCTTTTTCTTGGCCAGCCGTTATGGATAAGGAGGTGAGATTCTTGATTCAATCCTATCATTATTCGGGGCCTTCATGCCCGCCTTATCATCATCAGCATGGGAGAGGATTTCATCATCCTTTCCCTCTTTTCCCTCAGCAATCCCTTCTTCATTCTTTGGAGTCATTGTCGTTTTGTCGACTTTATCTTCTTCCACTGATTTCGGGGTATCAACCTTACCAGGATTCACCAGGGCATCTCCAATCACCTTGCCACTCCTAGTGACAATGGCCATGCATTGACCATCTTTCTTGGGATTAGGCATTGTGTCACTAGGTAGTGTACTCTTCACCCAGGGGTTCATTTAAGCCAACAGGTGATTCATTTGAGCTTCCAAATGCTTGATGGAGGCAGAGTGTGAACTCACTATTTGGACGAGTTTAGACACCTCCCCTCTTAATTCTTTCACCCCACTCTCGGTCGACTCAACCTTCTTTAGAACTCTCGATAGAATTTCTTCAATTTTTGAATTTCCCACATCACTCACGCCCGACTGATTTTGGGGATTCCCAACCTTAGGAGGGAGAACATATGGGTTCGAACTTCAGTGATAGCGATCACTCTCTTGGTTTGGCTCTCTATTACCCTACCTTTCATTCCTTTTAGGCCATCCTTGTGGCTCGCGATTTCTCCAACCTTAGTTGTCATCTCTTGGACGCCATGGGCCTTGGTTTGCTCCTTGGAGCCAGGTCAAGGACCTCCCATTTGGTTGCCCATATATTGGCATTCCTCTTCATATCTTGGCAGTGATGACTCTCCTTCATATTGTAAGAGACCTTGCATTCCCACAACATTTACCACCTTTGGCCCTGGTCCCATTACGTGCTTGGTCATCAATTCTAGTTGTGTCATCATCTTGGAAAGATTTTCACCTCGCTCTTCATCCCATTTCCGCAACTCCGCTGCCAATGCACTTGACCTAATCTCATAAGTGGACACACTTGTTACTCTTGTGTGCCAAGCCCTGTTGGTATTTGTCATTCGGTCTAGGAGGGCTTTGGCCAACCCATATGTTTGATCCATAATAGAACCACTAGCTAGGTTGTTGGCCACGAACTTGTTGATTGAACCAATGGCCCTATATAAGCTTTGGAGAAGCACTCCATCCAGCAATCCATGATTTGGGCAAAGAGCAACCTTCTTTTTAAACCTTAACCATGCCTCGTGTAAAGGCTCTCCCGGTTCTTGCCTGAAATTTGTAGTATCATCCCTCAGCTAAAGCATCTTTGATGGAGGGAAAAGCGGTCCAAGAAGGCCTTGGTTAGCTCCTTCCATGAAGTAATACATCCCGGAGGGAGTTCCTCTAGCCACATTGTTGCATCCCCCATCAATGAAAAAGGAAAGAGTCTCAACCTGATTGACTCTTGACTGATATTTGTTATATTGAAGGGCTAGCATATTTTCAAGAAGTTTCTCAAATGATGATTCGTGTCCTCACTTGGTTTTCTGCCAAAGATCCCCTTCATTTGCAAAAGGTGAAGCATGGTTCTTGTGACATGAAACAATGCATTCCCTACTGTCGGTGGTAGGCGAATAGCTCCTGCAACTTCTGGCATCATCGGATTATCTTCCTCGAGTTCCATGTTACCCTCCACTAAGCTATCCCCTGCTTGGGAGTGATGAATCGTATGGTTATGAGAGCCTAACAACACAGCAAACTCACGTTAAGTAGCTACAATGAAAAACTATTTAAACTTAACAATCAACACAAGATCATCAAGAGCTAGTTCCCGGCAATGGCGCCATTTTTGATAACGTCCAAAATATATCCTTAATGAAAAGAATATACACGGCTGAAGTATCAAAACAAGTAACCTGATGATTGCCGGGGTTAATCCCACGAGGACTAGGGAATGATAGTTTCCAGTGTCGATTGAGAAATTGACGTTAGCTTGCACCACGTAGATTTAATATAAAAAAACAAATAAAATTGGGGGAATTGAAATTTTTAGAGAATTGTATTGGTTGATTTACTGAAATAAAATAGCAAGATCAACTAAGTTGTCAACAAAGATGTGAAAGACTAGTGGTGCGGTGTAGATGAAATACTAACTAGATCGAAACATGTCAGGTCATCTTATGAGTTCAACAAGTGTAAATAATCTCAGGAAGTGGGTAAGATGATGCGATCACATAAAAACATAAACTTTGAGGCTAAATATATTACAGCTTCTCATCCTTTTAATTACCTCTCGCTAGAGTTTTGTCAAACCTCTAGTCATAATTTAGCTCAACCCGATTTGATTTGGATTAGCAACTGCACTAATTTCTAGCTATTAGCTGCTAATAAGGAATGAGAATGCAATTTCAACTATTTCTAGTCCAATTTCACTCTCTTCTCCATACCAACTACTAAATTCTCTTCCACTACTTAATTATTCTTTTTCAAGCAACAATCAAGCTAGAATAGATAAACTCATATCATAATCAATGGATCTTCCTTTATAAGTTGAAGAGAATCTAATAGATTTACACTTGCATGAACGATATGAAGATGACTCTAGCAATACCCAATCCAATTAAGTATTCATCATCGCATACCTCTAGTTAATGATTTTAGCTACTCATAATTAAGAAATTCAAAAATACATTTGTCAATAACATCATTGAATTTAATAGCAAGAGTAGATAAATCAACTTCACAAAATAATCTCCAATAATAGTTGAAACTTACTAGTACAAAGAATAAATAAAGCAGAGTACTTTCTACAATTTTCAATCAGAATCTCCCTCTCTCATCTAAGAGAATGTTCTTCAGCTAAAAGGGAAAACAATGATGTGATGTAAGCCTTGTTCTCTCTCAATATCTCTATTTCTATCTCTCCTTCTGCATATATCTGTACAAATACTTTATCTTCTATTTATAAATTGAAAAGTAGGGACCTTTTTGTCTCTTTTCTAGTGTTGGACGATTATACCCCTATGAGCACCATTCTAGAACCGGCGGAAGCACCGACATTTCGCCGATGCCAATCCATGAACCGCCGGTTCTTCAAGCCATTTTCTAGAACTTTGGGTATCTTTTGGCAACTGGACCAGCGACTCGCCACTGGAAAGTCGCAAACTGCCGGTGGAATTAATCCTCTGAGGTAGTGATGTTCGGCCTTTGGCCGGCGTCTCCCCGATTTTCATCTACGAATCGCCGATTCACTCTCACTCCCTTCTTTTTGCTCCATTTTTGCTCTTTTCTTCACATTCAGTCATCTGTATACAACAAAAGCAAAAAGGGCATAAAATCCACATAAACGACTCGAGAACGACACAAAAACTCAAATTTTAGAGCCTAATGAGTTGGTAAATTACCAACTTATCACAACCCTTTTTGGCCAAGACCATCCTCCCAACAACTCGTGACATCGACCAATGGGTCGTTTTGAGACCCATTAATTCCAAATGCATTTCTTCAGATTGTCACCACGAACCCTCCAACGAGTCATTAGATACACCAACGACCCATACGACGAATCTTTCTGAAAAGAAACCTCAGATTTTCTACTACTTCTCATTTCAAATATCGAGTCTAGTCTTAAGCACTTCTAGGGTATTACAGATATCATCTTTTGGGCCTTAAGGTATGAAATAAACCTACCTTTATGCATAGTAGCATTGCCCTTCCATTCTAGGACTGGCTCATTTGGAAAGTAAAATCTAACAATCTTGGCGCGTCAATCAACATTATCATAACATGATGCTAGCCGATCCATGCCTATAATCACATCAAAGTCGACCATTTTAAGCTCAACTAAATCATCTAATGTAGGTCTATCACACACCAATACTATACAATTTTGATATACCTTTCTAGCTATTACAGACTTGTCAATAGGCGTAGAAACAACAAATGGTTTAGACAACGACTCAAGAGCTATATCAAACTGATTGGAATCCAACAGAGTGACATAGGAAAGGGTAGAACCAAGATCAAGCAAGGCATATACTGCACGGGAAAAGACAATCAAGGTACCTGTGACAATGTCAGGTGATATCTCCTCGTCCTGACGGCCACCCAAGGAATAAAAGTGATTCGGCATGGTCTCTAAACTAGAAGCCTCTCCCATTATACCTTTACCTCGACAAACTGCATACTGAGAGTCGGGTCTAGGAAGATCAACTGAGGGTGAAGAATAAACTACCGATCTAGAGGGTTGTGTAGTGTCACCTCTGGTCCTATTTGGACATTATCGCATATAATGACCAGGCTACCTGCAATGATAGCATACACTCTAACCCTAATGAGATTATCCTGGATGGATCCTATCACACTAAGCACATAAGGGTAAAGGAGGTCTCTCCTGATGTCAAGAATAAGATGGAATCGAGCCCTAATCTCTCCTTTTTCCCTGCAACTAGGATAGAGCACTCTCTATGGGTCGAGACAAAAGCCTAGATGACTAAGCCCCTGGGTCTCCTCAAGACTCTTTTTAAGATCCCACAGTCCTAGTCCTCTTCCTCTACTCCCATCCTCTGTGTGTATCTCAGAAATGATGAATCATATCCTTCGCCCTCTAGGCAAAGACTGCATCTATGCAATATACATAAATACATATATATGTATGTATGTATGTATGTATGTATTTTTCTGGGTAGACACTCCTAAGAAAATCACGAGCCAGATGAGTCCCGAACCTTGTTACAAACCAATGGACTCTGGCCCTTATCATCTTAACCATATAGGGAACATACCTAGCCAAGGAATTAAACCTGAAGCGGTAATCACGTACACTCATACTACCCTGCTGCAGATGTAAGAACTGCTTAGCCAGAGCCTCTTAGAGCTCCTGTGGCAAGCACTGATCTAAAAAAGCCTTTGAAAACTCCTCTCATTCAGCTAGAGGTGCGCTCCCCTGGATCGAGCCTAAGCCCTATACCATAAAATAGCTATATCACGTAGCTTGAATGCTGCTAAATCCACTCCCTCTGTAAATTTGTAACTATAGCCTGCATCACCCCCAACACCCTATATGTATAATCAATAAAATCCTGGGGGTCCTCATTTGCAATGGATCCAGTTAAAGATGGAGGACTCAAACTCAGAAAATCACAAGATATGGAACTCTCAAATGCATATCCTCTAGGTCCTTCTACTGCCTCCAACCGCCGCTCCTGACCAGCAGCAATACGGGCCATCAATTGAATGGTTTCCTCAATTCACTGACTCTTTGGAGCTGCAAGAGATGCGGCAGGCTCTGAGGGATCAACAACTCTATCACCCTCAAGTATTACTGCTGATGGTGGAGCTAAATGTCTGTCCATGGAGGCCCTAGATGGTGCTGGAGGGGCTATAGTACCTGGAGCAGGAAACTCACTCTGAGCCTCTGACACGTTTCCCTGATTATCAAGAAAGTGACTAGTACCCTCTCCAAAGCGATGCCAATCAAAGGCATAGTTATTTTTCTTTTCACTGGCATACTCTGAAACATAAGCATGATTTAGATATTAGGAAAACTTATGACTTAGATCTATAGCACGAACTTTTAATCAAAGAAGTGAAAAAAACTCCTAAATGTCATGTAACCTCCTAATTATAAGTAAGGTGCACCACATACCCAAAAACAAGACACTACTAGACATGACTCTGAGGACTTCCTGGGACACGACTAAGCGATACCAAGTTTGTCACACCCCAAAATCGGGGGAGGGCTCAACGGGCTTTCGGTACCTGACTGACCCAAAAGCCAGGCTATGTATTCAGGCCAATCAGGTCACCTATCATAGTCATCTATAAATAAGAAAGGGACTGACCAGGTCTTGACATATAATAACAAGAGATAAGATGTTAACAAGGACACAATAGAACTAAGCAAACTGCAGAAAGCTAGCAAGGCCACATACCGAACTGAAACTATACAACTAGTCCACAAAAGCCTCTAAAGAGTAAATAAACTAAATCCATAGGATAGGACCCCGACCTACCCATATTGAACATCAAAACTCAAAAGATATAAGCTAGACCTCAGCTCCTAAAAGAAGGCAGCATACCAATCCCATGTGAAAAGCAACTCCTATTGCAAATAATGGTCTGAACCCCTATCTATACCTGCAGCATGATTGCAGGGGTCCCCAAGTGAAGTATGAAAGATATGTACTAGTATGTAAGATTGAAGCTGTAAACACAATAATATCAAAGATAACTGAACTAGGGATAGGAGCAAAGACAACTTAGAACATGTCAATATCAATCATGATTAAGAAAATAACTGATAATAACTCAACAGATAGGGTAGGGAAAGACAAATTGTAACTCTATAAACTGCTACCCTATATGCTAGGATATGTTCATAACTCAACTGACTTATATGCAAGGACTTCCCATACTTGGACCAAAGTTATGAGAAATGACTCAGTGGCTAGCTGATAATCTAATCAAGATTTTAAGAATTACCTGATACTTGGATCAACATTTATAAGTTACCTGATACTTGGACCATAATTTTCACAACTGACCAAATACTTAGACCAGGATTTTCACATATAGCACCCATGCACCAATAGCCCTCTAATACTTGGAATAGAGAAGGAATATTTCGATACTTAAATCGGATAATAGGCAAATCGATACTTGGACCGGCAATGTACAATATGATACGACTGACTTAGAGAATGTGTCCAACTTTGGGGACCAAATGAATGTAATACCCCTTACAACTGACAAGAGAAGACTTATAACTTAACTTGACTCAAATGCTTACACATAAACTTAAGGCTCGATGAACTTGGAACTTGACCTCGTCTATAGACTCTTGGAATCAACTTGAATACTCGAACTTTACTTGAACACTTAAATTCAACTTTGGATACTCAGACTGAACTCAAAATACTTATATTCAAATTTGGAGCACTTGGACTCGACTTAGAGTGACTTGATTTTAGAATACTTGGATTAACTTAGAGTGGTTAGACTCATTTGAAGTACTTTGACTCAATGTTAGATGTTGGGATCACTTTAGCTTATCATTAAGAATCAAAGATTGGATAATCTTTACACTTTACATTAGGACAGAACCATAGAATCTCCCTTTACTTCGAATATTTCAACTCACATACTCACCAGGGCGTATAACTATGTCACAAGATCATTAGTTAGTTAACTCATTTCAATATCAACAACTTAGTCATGCCTTACTCATTCAACATTATTGTCTTAGCTTATTTTGATTAATAATTTGTTCTCATAGCTTCCTTGCTATAATTACATAGCGGCATAAACTTAATGTAAGATCACCTGCATATGCTCAAGTTTAAGGTAAATAATCAGATCACAGTGTCTACAATAAGGGGTCTCCAGATTTCATTTATCTTTATAATAGCAACAATACGTAAATCACACTTCATTTGCCACTTTGGCTAGGGATAACTTCATCATTTCAACATACAAATTATAGCATTAGGAGTATCTTTGCATACTAAACTTAAGCATCAATAGTACACTAGTTTAACTCAACTTTACGAACTTAGAATTGCGCTTAAAGAAAAATAAGGGGTGAGTTACATACCTTAGAACATCGATTTCAACTTAAGCCATTAATACTTCAAGTGTAATCTTGTAACTCCTCAAACTTCAACTCACAACATACAAGAACCAAACTGTTTTACCCTAAAAAGGATTTGGGCAGCAACATCAAACAATAAGAATACACACAACAATTACTACAACTTCCCTTTAAGCTCTAGCTTCACAGACACATGGAAATCAAAGGTAGGATTTTCTTACTCTTACTTGGAGATGATGTTCTTAAAGATAAGAATGTTCTCTCCCAATTTTACTACCTAGGAATGAGCTAAAACTTGCATCTACTCGACAACTTGTCCGTAGGAACGATCCTTTGTGACTTCATGAATCGTAGCTCAACTCTACTTCAAGTTTGGAGGAAGATTTGTAGCTTAATTTCCCCCTTTAGTTGCTGGAAAATAAAGAGGATTTGAGGGTATAAACAAGTTTCTCAATTTAAGGATGGATGCCAAATGAATTCACAACACACAACTTATATATATATATATATATATAAACGGTGGCTAAGAGTCCACGTTGCACAGCCCCCTACGCATCTTGGTTGTGCACATCGCCTTCATGGAATCCTTCATGCACTACGAATCTGCTTTACGCATGATCAACCGTCTTCAACAATCTATTGTAAGTGGCATAGTTCATTCACCTCTTGCAGTGTACTTCTATAGTCAAATCTTGTATTAAACATATTAAGGATTTGATTCTTCAGTAGTTTTTTATTATAAATACAATCAATCCTTATTTCATACATGTTTGATATTTAGTTCTTGTATTGTGTTTGTTATATTTGTTAATTATTAAAATTGCATATGGGGTTCATAGCTCAACCATTAGAAAACTAGATAATTGAAATAGCTAACTAAAGTTGTAACTTCACAGAATTGGAGATATGGAGATTCAACCCCTAATCTTATAATGTCTTATTCATCTAATGATTTCAAAAGCATATCAGTATTAGTTTACAATTTCTGTTTTAGAAAATTACTAGATCAAACTTTATAAACTTTTGGATAAATTGCTACAAGTGCTTAGTCTATTTTTGTAGGTTAATTGAGAAAGTTATCATGGGAACGATACTTTTTTATCATTATATTATTTATCGACCATATACAGTTGCTAAGCGGTGGACTCGACCAACCCTAACTCCGTATAATGTTAGCGATCCATAGTCCCCCATTTATGTCTGTCACCTCATATATATCGAACTCTCATATATATTATATACACAGAACCTTATTTAATTTGGGAAAATTCCCTCATTGAGTTCAAAACTTTACCTTCAATCCAACGCAACTCTAGCCTTCTCGAACCGCCTTTTCTTGTCCCTGATTGATCACACAGGCTTGATTTATTTAAGAGAATACTCTACAAGGTTAGAACTTAGAAAAATTCAACAATATCCATATTAAAAATTTTGACTAGATCGATGTTAAAGTCAACCAAAAAGTAACTTGAAGCCCCTATCAAAATTTGAAATAGATTACGTTTTCAGAATATACATAACACTATAAGTTCAAATAATTATGCCAAAATGTCCAATTCATTCGTGACATAAAATCAAACAGACAAATATTTTCCGAAAGCTAATTCTTAACACACAAATAAATAAATGATGAAAACCAAATACAAATAGGGAGCAAGTATTGCACCCGTGGGATTGTCCACTTGTGTTGCTTATTTAAATCCGGTAAAAAAACGAGTGTCGACCGTACAAAGCCAAAAAGGAAGTAGATAGGGATGGTAATTGCACCAATAAATTCTAAAGATCTCCCCAACAGATCTTCTCTGCTAAAAACTCCAACTTTGCTTGCATCATCATTATTTCATTTTCCCCCTGTCTACTCTCTCCCTTTCATTAAAAAAAAAAAAAAAGTTACTTTTCTTTTTGTATACGACCATTTTATATTTCAAATTTATTCTTCCAACCAATTTAAATTCGTACAGTGTAAAAAATAATTTTTATATTATTTTGAAGAGTTGAAATTTAAAATTTCTAATTAAAAGTCAGCAGAAATTTCATGATACCACACCTCTTAATAATCAATCATATAAAGACAAACTATACTGCTACTAAAAAGTACACC
>JACEIK010007700.1:3324-30847 GCA_018107945.1 Datura stramonium
TTATAGTCTATTTCTTTCTACTTCAGTTCTATCAGTTATACTACTTGTTGTCAGTTATTTCTAGTTGTTGCTTTGCATACTCAGTACCAGCGGTACTGACACCCGTTTGGGGCACTGCATTACTTACCTGCAGGTATACCTAGACGAGGAGCAGACCCCTTATAGTTCCAGTCAGCGATACAGATCCTTCAGCTCCTTTCATCCGGAGCCTGAAAGACAGAGGTGTACTTTCTTTTATTTTTCAGTATGGGTAGGTCGGGGCCCTGTCTCGACCATCTTCTTATTCTCAGAGGCTTGCAGATTATATATATATTCCATATGGTTAGTTGTATCATCCGTGTGGAGCCTTATTCAGTTGGTAGTGGTGACCTTGTCGGTCACATAGTAGTTTGATACTTTTTTTCATGTCTCAGATATAACTAGACAGCTTGGTGGCCTTGTCGGCCTACATAGGTTCCTTCATGTTCAGTTGTTCTGGTTAGCTGTTATATTCCTACAGGTGGCTATAGGCCTTATCGGTCAGATGTTGTATTTACAGCTCTTATATAGCCCGTCATTTTTATGAATTCAGAGTTAGAGCCATCCTAGCACCAGAAGTGCTCGGGCTCAGCTAGTCCAGCAGTCCAGGTCCTAGTAGGGAACCAGGTGCCAGTCATGCCTCCCCAGGTGGGGCGTGACAGTTTATGTGTTTCTTAGCCATATTTTGCCCAAACTTTACTATGTTTTAAGAATAAATTGTGTGTTTCCGTGTGTTTTATGATATATATGTCAAAAAGAACTAACTTACATGATTAGATGCTTTTAGTTATAAAAGTGACGAAGTTGGGCTTAAATATAGCTTAAAAGTGAAAGAATGACAAAACGGGATTGACAAGATGAATATATAGAAGTTGGCATCACACAGGCACGCCTATGCCATGCGCAGGCATGCCTGTGCCACGCGTAGGCAGAGTAGCGCCTTGAGTAGCGCGGCATGCCAGTGATGTTGCGCATGGAGAGGCACAGTGCGCCACACCTGTTCAGACATCTAGACTTTGCGATCCCAATTCGACTAGGAATTGAAGTTGCTAAACCCAATTCAAATCCAAGGAACAATGAAGGATTCATCTACTATTATAAATATCCTTTATTTTTATGTCTTACGAGTGCTAGAGAAAATATCACTTAGTGCAATTTTAGATCGAAAGACAACAATTAGTGATTATATATTCATAGAGTTGCACCATTCATACTTTGTGTAATAGTTTAGTTGACAATTTTTGGAAATTCATCAAGTTCTTGTGAAACCTTTTAGTGTGGAGATTTTGTTGAATAAGTATATATTGAAGTAAGTATTCAATTATGATTTCTTCTACATCTTCTAGTTGTTTTCTCATAAACATGAGTGGCTAAATCTCTTAGGCTAGGGTTGTGGGAACCATGATGGATTAACGAATGTAGGCATAATAAAATAGTGACTTTTGAATAGAGAATTGAGTGGATTGTTATTCTCTTCATTTTAATTAAGTTTTAGCAGTTTCAAATGTTGAAACAAGCCCATTTCTTTAGCTTGCCTGACCAAGGAGGTTGAAGTTAGGAAAAGAGAGTAACAATGGCAATTTGAGAATAATAATCTCATCTAATTAACTTGAGCTCTAACTGAGGATAGTTAAAGTCAAGACTTACTTCAAAGCTAGAATATACACACTTTTGAGACCGAGAGGAGATGGGTAGAAAACATCTATTATCTATTGGCGCACTTAACACATGAACTTTGAGACCGAGAGGAGGTAAGTGTAGTCTTTAAGTTGAGAAATATTAGATGTACTAAACATAATTCTTACACAAAATTCACCAGGATAGATCACTAGTAAAAGCCTGCTAAGTTATGAAATCATGGGGAACACAATCCTAGGTTAACTTCATCAGTTTGATAAACAACCCAACAACTATTAGAATTATTTTCTTTTTATTTTTATTTGCAAACCCTCTGCTGAAATATTAATTACAAGTTAGCTTATATCATCATTAACATATTGTTTCTGCCTATTCCCGGTGAGATCGGCCCCAACCTTTGTTGGGTTACTATATTTGATAGTGGACGCTTTATACTTCAATTGTGAGGTGTAATTTGGGCATGATCAGCTATCTAGAGGCATACACAATGACCTTACCATGCGTATTAACACACAACCAAAACCAACCCTAGAAACATCACAATACACAATAAAGCCATTTGTGCCCTTCCATAAGGTCAATACTAGGGCTAAAGTGAGTCGATTCTTTAACTGCTGAAAACTCTTTCACAAGCATCCAACCACTGAAATTTGACCTTCTTCTGGGCCAACTTAGTCAATAGTGCTGCACTTGATGAAAATCCCTGTACGAACCTCCTGTAGTAGCCAGCTAAACCCAAGAAGCTCCTAATATCTGTAGGACTGATAGGTCTAGGCCAATTCTTCACTGCCTCTATCTTTGAGAGTCCACTTGAACACCCTCACTAGATACTACATGACCCAAGAATGCTACTGAGTTCAGCAAAAACTCACACTTGCTGAATTTAGCAAACAATTGGTGATCTTTGAGGGTCTGCAACACAATCCTCAAATGAGGGCATGATCCTCCTCGCTCTGAGAGTATATGAGGATATCGTCTATGAAGACAATCATGAACATGTACAAATACTACTTGAACACCATGTTCATCAAGTCCATAAAAGTTACAGGAGCATTCGTTAGTCCAAAAGACATAACTACAAACTCATAGTCGTCATACCGAGCCTGAAGGCTATCTTCGAAATGTCACTCTCTCTAACTCTGAGCTGGTGATAGCTGGATCTGAAATCTACCTTTGAAAAGCACTTAACACCCTGAAGCTGGTCAACAGGTCATCAATACTGGGGAGGGAATACTTATTCTTGATTGTGGCCTTGTTCAACTATCGATAATCAATGCACACCCTTTTTCCGAACAAAGAGAACTAGTGCACCCTATGGGGACTCACTAGGCCTGATGAAACCCTTATCTAGGAGATCCTTCAACTTCTTTAGCTTGGATGGAGCCACTCTGTAAGGAGGAATGGATATGGGCTGCGTATTAGGGAGAAGATCAATAGCAAAGTCAATCTCCCGCTCGGGAAGTACTATTGGTAGATCAGTTGGGAACACCTTCGGATACTCACATACAACAAGAACTTATTGAAGAGTCGGGGTCTCAGACGTAGAGTCCTTGACCCTAAATAGATGGTACACACAGTCCTTGAAGACCATCTTCCTTGCCTTGAGATAGGAAACAAAGTGACCTACAGGCACAACTGAACTACCCTTCCACTCTAGGACTGGTTGACCCGAAAATTGGAACTCTCCATATAGGTCCTACAATTCACTGAGGCATAACAAGCATGTAACCAATCCATACCGAATATAACATCAAAATTGTTCATATATAACTCCATTATGTCCGCTGAGGTGAATTTCTGAAGAATCATGATAGGGAAATTTCTATATGCTTGTCGAGCTAAAACTGACTCACCGATAGTAGTAGAGATTGAGAAGAGTTCTGATAGGATTTCAGGACTGAATCCAAAATTAACAGCAACATAAGGCGTCACGAAAGACAATGTAGCCCCTGGATCTAATAAGGTATACACATCAAGATGGAATATTCATAATATACTGGTGACCACATTGGGAGAGACTTCCTGCTCCTATCGAGATGATAGTGCATAGAACCTGTTCCGGCGGTGTCCGCCACCCGCACTAGAAGAGGTGCCTTACTGAGATGGGCGAGCTACTGTAGTTGCTGAAGTGGTAGCTGGCACACGACCTCTACCATCACCGTACGTAGCTGAAGGACAATCTCTAAGCATATGTCTAGTCTTCCCATACCCAAAACAACCATCAGTACTAATAAAGCACTCACCAAGGTGCTTCCTGCCATACTTCCTACAAGATGGAAAAGTGTGCTCCCCTGATATGCTCCTCTAACCCCTAGAGCCTGACACTCTACCTCTCTAATCTCCTCGAGGTCTGAGTGGAATGCTGGCTGATGAGGGAGTTGGGGCTGATGATCTCTGGTGGAAGTGAGGGCATCGCCCACCACTGAATCTCTGTTGTAAATACCCATGACTCCCTATCCTAGCCCTCTTGGCCTCTCTCTCCTTCTCTTTTATATGTTCCACCTCTATCTGATAGGCATATATTATCAGTTGGGAGATATCTATATCGTTAATTAGCATGGCGGTCCTACACTCCTTGACTAAGGTATCCACCCCAATCATGAACCTACTTATATGAGCCCTCGGATCGGCCACCATCTCGGTGCATACTTAGACAACTGAGTAAACTCCAACGCATACTCCTGAACAGTTATATTGTTCTGCTTTAGATTGATGAATTCAGCTACCTTTGCCCTCAACTCTCAAGGAAAGAATTTGTTCAAGTAAAAAACTCATCCCAACAGATAGGAACGCACCAACTCCCCTGTTCTCCTTCCACTATTGGAACCATATATGATAAACCCCCTTTAGTTAATAGGAGGCTAAGTCTGCACTCTCCTCTTCAGTTACCCCTATAATCTGGGTGATCTTCTGAACCTTCTCTATGAACTCTTGTGGGTCCTCATCCACTTTCGACCTAAGAAACTTGGATGGGTTTATCCTGAGGAAGTCTCACACTCTCACCGCTGCTGCATTCCCATTCTGGTGGACATGGGCCACTGCCTACTGGTTGACCTGGGCTGTCACAGCCTAAGCCAACATCTGAAAAGTGGCCCTGAACTTGTCCTGAGCAACCTGCTCAGGCAAGGGATCCGTTGGAGCTGGTGGGATAGCTAATGCCCATCTCCATTGTCATTTCCATGTCCATTTTGTTGCCATTTCTTCTTCTGTTTACTCGGCATGGAGGCATATTTTTGCAAATACATATAACACGAGTTAGAGGAATAGAGAGTTGTACTCCATTGCACGACATAGATCATAAAAGAAGAGAACTTTCCTAAAACATCTCATAGCCTCTTCCCCATAAGTGTGTCATGCTTCACACCCATGGAAAAGACTCTACTTAATGTGGCTTTCAAACACCCTAGGACACACCTAAACCTTTGCTCTAATACCAAGTTTGTCACAACCCAAGCTAAGACCCCAGACCGAGACACGGGACCTAGAATCACGAATGGCCTAAGCTAACCCATGACATAGGTATAGCAATTTAAGAGTGTGAACTAAAGTGGAACTTAAAACATAAGCATGGATAAGAGGAAATCTACATATGTAAAGAATAAGCATGAGTGACAATATCACAATGCTGAGTCAACTACTACATGTCTATCTGAAAAGCCTCTAGTCGTAAGATGAGTTGATAGGACAACACCCCCAAATAGCTGGCTAAAGTCTGAAACTAAAACAAGACATGACAATATAAACTAGATGATGAGGACTCACCAAGACTGGGAACTGAGATGGTCTAAGCAGGGAAAGCTAACATCGAAACTGAGAAGGATCACCTGAACCTATATCATGAGATGATATAGCATAGAGTATGCGGTCAATACTTTGAATGTACTAAGTATGTAGAGAAAGTAAACATGCTAGTAATACAATAGTATGAAATCATGAATATAAATCAAGATAGATCATAAGAGTAAGGACAACATGCTAAGTCCATATATCTAAAATATACATAATCATAAGCTATTCATCATAAGCTGAACATAATGACCTAATGTTTAGAAATAGAAATCATATAACGTATTGTACTTGAAAACATAAGTGAAAACTCATAAATTGATCAATGGGTCAAATGTGTTATAAGACATAATATCATAAGACATGAATATGAGTAACTAAAACATGAGGAACAATGGAAGGTTTCGTTACAACCAATACCATCATGATAGAGCTTACGTGATGCTTTCACTATCTCGCCCAAGTTGGCAGATCCTTCCTAAGCCTTGCTAGGGCAAAGAATGATGAAGGTGTGATATCACTGATGTGCCCTCAGGAGGGGGATACACTCTCTTGAGAGGTCCCAAAAAAGAATATATATACTTACGATAGCGCGTAGTTATGAGACTTGGGTCCTCGGAATCCCGGGCCTACTTGGTGCTAGACATTACTCTCAACACATGTATATTGCTCATAATCATATTCTCAAAACATAACTTAAATCTATTTATTAGGAGTCTTGAGTCCAAACATCTCTGTAAAACTGATCGTGTAAGCCTTGGCTAAAAACGTGATAAAAATATACTTGACTTACATGGCCTTTCCCAAATCATGAAATCATACATACTTGAAATAAGATTCATAATTTGAAATCATGGAATTATAAGTTACGAATTCATAAACATTCATGCATACTAGATAATTCATCATACTTGAAATCATGGGCTCATAAGCTTGAAATTCTTAATTCATGCATAATAGGGCATAACTTTCATAAACTTGAAATCATGAATTAGTAAGTAAATTGAGAGTCAAATCTATCCTAATAGCCTAAGTCATCAATTAAAACATGAACTAATTGAACCCATAGAGATAGCATGGGAGATATCATGGAATTGGGTAAAACCCTAAAATTCAACTTGACATGCTTAGAGACTTGAAATCACAAAATTGGGATTACATTGGGCATGAGGGTGGAAGATTTTCCCCCATTCATAAACCTACATACTTGGGCTTGAAGAATCCTCAACTTGATTGGAGACCCAAAGGAATTGAGGGGAAAATCGATAAAGAACCCTAGCTTCTCTTGCAAGGATTTTTTTTTGTTAAACAGACCTAACCCAAGGCTTTCACCCCTCGTGGTGGTCAGGGGCTGAGCAATACCCCCAGGCCTTAACATAAATAAACAACAAAAAATATGTACAAGGAAGGGGACATAAACCTTACCTCCGATCCTATTGTGGTTCATAAGTCTGCCATCCTACTAAGAATAGCCAACTCATCCCCAATACTAAAAAGAAAATCTAGAAACTAAGCATTTAAGAAGAGATGACTCCTCTCAAGTACAAATAAACTAGGAAAGCATAATTAAGGGAGACTCTCCCCTTATATAGTAAGAAAATAAAATCACAAAAGAGCTAAGACCAATTTAAAGAAGCTAAAACTTAAACAGTGTTAAGTTAGATGAAAAGGATGGAGCAAACAAAAGGTTGTACAGAGGGATCTATACCAAGACTTGGTAAAGCACCAAGAACACAATATAAGCTCAAGAGGGTTTCTTTATTCTCTTTAATTTTCTCCTTCTAAAGTTTGCCACGCCCATATTATCAAGCTTATAATAACCTCTTGCTTCTTTTGGTAACTGTTGTAGATTCTAGAAATGTTGTGGTGAGTCCAGCTCATGACTATATTTGGAAAGGGAGTTGGTTGTAAAGTTAGCTTCTATATACATATGTTTGCCTTGAAAGTAATCTAGCATGTTGATGAGGTCTTGAAGTTCTATGATGTATCTTTGGATATTCCATGGATGTTTGGTGTTATTATTGAGCCACTGTATGAGTAGTTCAGAATCAACCTCTAGAATGACCCTACAATAGCCATTTTGAATGCACCAATGAAGCCTATAAACAATTGCTTGAATCTCTACCTGGTTGTTAGTACCAATACCTAGGGGGTAGCAAAAGTAAAAATTAAATGCCCTTTGCAATCTCGAAGAATGCCACCAGCCCCTATGTTTCACGAATTTTCAAGTGCACTCCCATCTGTGTTGAGTTTGACTATAGGGTGAGTAGATTTTTCCAACAAACCTTGATCACCTTGGTTTCATATTGACATTTCTCCAGCAATGTACTCAATATCCAACTAGAAGGCCAAGAGATATAAGTAAAAGTGGAAGCAAGTTGGAGATGTCTTTGAAGATAGAGTACTTGACTCTTGAAGAGTTTGACTACTTTCCCCCATGTTTGCTAGCACATTAGTTTTCAAAGGCTCCAACACACAATAATAGGAGTCACATGTAAAATGAGTTTTTGAACCTCATTCTTGTGCTTAGCAGTCAACCAAGTCATAAGAAGGCTCCTAGAAAAATTATCTCTTTGTTGAATGCCCAAAGGATCTGAAATAAAATTCCAAATGTATGCAGCAAAGTGACCAGATGAGAAGATGTTCTCAATAGTGTCCAAGCCAGGTCTGTAGCAACAAGAACATTCAATAGGTTCACTTTCAAAGGTGATATCTTCTCATTAGTAGGAAGTTTGGCTCTCAAAGCTCACCAAAGAAGAAAAGACAGTTTAAAAGGGATATTCTTGTGCCAAGTAAGAGTATTAGTCATAGTCTTGATCTTCTTTTTCCTAATAAGATCCCAAGCTAAAGAACTAGTAAAATTTCCATGAGTATTGATTCCAAACTGGCTGATTAGGAACACCTTACAAGAATTGAAATTGAGTGCTAAGAATCAACTGAACAAACTGTGGAGGGGCATTTTAGACCACCATTTCCTCATTCCAATGTCCATTAATCGGAAATTGAGATACAACCATATTGTTGAGCCTTAGCAAGATATCTTTGTGATAAGCAAGAGGCTAGATACCTAACCAATCATCCCACCAGAAGTAACATGTGCCTGATTGGAGGGTCCACTAAATATGGTTCTCTTCCACCTACTTATTCCTCGTCATGTGCTTCCAAATCCAGGAATGGGCAGTTTCCTTTTTTTGCTTATAGGATTGGCCCTTTGACAATATTTAGCTCTGAGAAATTGCCCCCAAAGAGAATTCTTGGTTCTAAAATTCCACCACTTTTTATACTAAAGAGCAAGATCAAACATCTGAAAGCTGCTTGACACCAATACCACCTTCTTCATATGGATAACAAAGAGTTCCCCAAGATGCCCAATGGTATTTCTTCTTATCTGTTTCCCATCCCTAAAAGAAATCAGTTGTGAGCGACTTGATTTTCTTGAGAGTAGTCTTTGGAGGTGATATAACAGAGAGTATGTGAATGGGTAAAGATTGTAATACAAACTTTACAAGAGTATCTATTCCTCCAAAACTAAGTATCCTGGACTACCACCCTTTGATCTTAGTCACCACTTTGTCCACCATACTAGAGAAGTAGATGATTCTTTGCCTTTCTATGTAAAGAGGGAAACCAAGGTAAGTGAAAAGACTATCCTTCTGAGTGAAAGCAATGGTATCCTTAATTATGCACACAATATTTTGAGTATGTGTAGGGATCATGAAGTGACTTTTCTCCTTGTTGATGAGTTGGCCAGACACACCCTCATAAGTAGATAAAACTTCCATAATTAGTTGCAATGAAGAACTAGTCACTGATGAGAATATGATAACATCATCTGTGAAACTTAGTTGATTTATTTGAGGCCCATTTTTCTCCATGTGAAACCCTTAGTTCAAATGATGTTGATACAGGTGGTTCATCATTCAAAATAAACTTCAGCCCAGATGATGAAAAGTGTTAGAGACAATGGATCTCCTTGCTTAAGACCTCTAGTAGAGTGAAAAAATCCATGTAATGCACCACTGACTATGACAAAATACCAGTTGTTAGCCATAATTCTCCAAATCAAATTGATGATAGTATCACTAAATCCCATCCTTCTCATCACTAGGCAGATGTAGGACCAAAAAACCCTATCGTATGCCTTGGCCATGTTCAATTTAATGACTACAATATCACCCTCATTAGGCTTTTTGATGTTGTGAATGATATCCTAGGAAAACATGATGTTTTCAGAGATACTTCTGTCTTTAACAAACCCAGACTGGTTATCAGAAATGAGATGAGGTAGAATAGGGGCTAATCTGAGGCAAATGAGCTTGGAAATAATATTGTTGGTGAAATTCCAAAGGCTTATAGGTCTGTACTCCAAAAGCTTATTAGGATGGTCTCCTTTTGGGAGTAAAACCAAAAAGGCATGAGAAAAGTATTTGGGAATAGTGTGACCACAGAAAAAGTATCTTGAGAGGATTTGATCTTCACTTAGGGGTGTTAGGAGTAGAATGAGGATATAGGATGATTAAAACCCCTAAAATCACCCTTTAGAGGTCTTAAAACGACTTAGTTTAGGAGTTAGGAACTTAGGAATTATGAAAACACCCTTAATGATCTTACTGCAAAAAGGCCACTGCCAGTTCCAATGAGTGACCTAACAACTCGTCAAGCCCTCTCATCGCCACTGGCCCGAATTCCAACTTTTTGATTCTTTATTTGACATCTCCACTTAACGATTCATCATTACACTTAATGGATCACTTCATCACTCATCATGACCCTCTGAATCTCGAGCTTTTAAATCACCCATCATACTTAACGAGTCACTTCACGACTCGTGGAGATACCTAATGACTCGTCACTCCATCAGTAGTGACTTCCAAAAAATAACATTTTTCTCCAACTTGGCACCACCTAACGAATCACTCAACGACTCGTTAGGTCACTTGACAGTTCACTAGATGACTCGTCATGTGACCTGGTGCAGATTTTTTTCTTGTTTTCTCCGTTTCACTCCTCAGGTATGATCTTAGAGACTTTTGGGGTGCTACAATTTGCAACCCCCTTCTGAAATATTGACTACAAGTTAATTTAATCATCGTTAACATATTATTTCTTACCTATTCATAGTGGGATCGACCCAACCTAGTTGGGTTACTATATTTGACAGCGGCCGCTTTATACTTCATTGTGAGGTGTAATTTGGGTGTTATCATTATGTGTAATACCCTAAAATCCCCTAAGATCAGACCCGAGGCACGAAATGGAGAAAATAGGAAACTTGTACTAGGTCATAGAATAAATCATCAAGTGACTCATTAAGTCACTTGACAGGTTGTTAAGTGACCCGTTAAGTGCAATAAGTTGGTGAAAGATGGAGCTTTGAGGGTCTTAACGACTGGTTAAGTGATCCTTTAAGTGTCCTAATGAATTGTTAAGTGGAGGTTCAATAAAAGACCAAAAAGTTGGAAAATGTCTCTAGTTGTAACGGGTCAGGGGTGATGACCTGTCAAATGTCCTAACAAGTTGTTAGGTGACTTGTTGGGTCTTGTAGAGGCAATTTAGCAGTCGGGTCATTAAAGGCGCTTTCGTAATTCCTATGTTCCTAACTCCTAATTAAGTCATTTCGAACTCCTAAAAGGGTGTTTTTAAGGGGCATTATTCATTCTAAACCCTCATTCTACTCCTAACACCTCTCACTGAAAATCAAATCCCCTCAAAAGGAGTTAGGGTTCTTCATCATCTTCTCCTCAATTTTCCCTTGTGTCTCCAAATCAAGTCAAATATTCTTTAAACCCAGTATGTAGGGCTATTGATAACATCCATGGAAACTCATCATCAACTAAGGAAGCTTTGGAAGTCCGAAGAGGACCCATAACAAGATCCCAAACAAGAAAATTTGAAGACCAACTTAATGGGCTGGAATTAGCTATTAAAATGTGTCTTGTGATGGAAGAAGATATCCAGCCTAGTGAAGATATTTTCTCCAAGTCTTACTCTTTCTGAAGGCCCAAATTAAAATCCAAGAGGAGATGAAATGGATTCCAATCGGATGATCCATTAATCCAACTAGTGGAGGATTATAAATGGATCGATTTTTTTGATTTCCATTGGAGATTACTGCAACATTTTTTAATTAGTTTCTAGAATTAAGTTTAAGAGTTATTTATTCTATGTTGACTCCTAGGACTTTGTGTATGACAGTCTTCTATTCCATTTAATAGTTGTTTTTTTCTATGTTGACTTCATAGGATAATGTGTGTGGTAGTTTTCAAGGTCCTAGGAAGTATCATTTTCATTTATGATATCTTTAGACCAACTACTATATAAAGGGGTTTTCGGTCATTCATGAAGATCAGATTTTGAATATTAATATATTTGAGAGTTCTTTGAACGTTTGTGGCAGATTATTTTTGGATTTATCTTACAACCTAACTAGTTGATAGTTTATGGTATTAAGATAATTTTCTTCTTGAAAATTTTGGTTTCTTCTTGGTATTCTTACAAGGCAATTAGTACACTTACTCATTATTGTCTAATGTTACTCAAGAAGCGATTAAGATCCAATTCTAAGATGTCTAATACAGGTGATAGTGATGGTGAAAGGAGGGCTGCTCAAGAAGCTGAGACCCGAGCAAGAAATGATTTTACTTTACAAGTTATGCACCAATAATTTGAATGATAGAACTTGCAATTCCAAGAGATAAAGAATGTCATTGCTAAACAAAATGATAATATAGTTGAACTTAGGAGGGGAAATCAACCTATTGTACGATCCCAAAATAATCCTAGACCTCAAAATAGGAGGAAATGTACCCCATGCCCCCATTGTGAATCAAGAAAATCATATATATGATTTGGTTGATGATTTTGATGTAAATCTGGATAGGATAGGGAGAGATAGGAGGGAATAATGAGCTAGATTGGAAGATGACAACATAAATAGCATAAAGATGAAGATGTCATCTTTCAAGGGCACAAGAGATCCAAATGTGTACCTTGATTGGGAGCAGAGAGTTGAGGCCATTTTTGATTGTTACAATTATTCGGAAGGTAAGAAGGTTAAGCTTGTTGTTGTTAAATTTTCTGACTATGCTTCTATTTGGTGGAAAAAGATTACAACGGATAGACAACAAGATGGAGAACCACCCATTGCTAGTTGGGCTGAGATAAAGAGGGTCATGAAGAATAGGTTTGTGCCTTCCCATTTTCAAAGAGACCTGCAACAACGTCTTCAACCAATCAAGCAAGGAACCATGATTGTTGATGAATACTTTAAGGTTATGGATATGGATATGATCCAAGCTAATTGCATGGAAGACGAAGAGGCTACTATGGCTAGATTTCTTAATGTTTTAAATAGACAAATAGCTGATGTAGTAGAGATACAACCATATGTAACTTTAGCTGAGTTAGTAGATTTGTCTATAGAAGTAGAAAAGAAAAATAAAATATACATCAGGCTAGTTCATGGAGGAATCAACCAAACACATTTTGTCAAGACCCGAACATAGGCCCCGATCGATACACGGGACAAGGAACCTCGAGAGGCTCAAGGTCGACCCATGGCATGAATATAACATCTAACTCAATCAATAAAAGTAGAAGATCAACATAATAAACATAGCGGAAGTCTGAACAAAGCATAACATTAGAACATATAACACGAGTATGAAGATGAATACAATCTATGTCTGAAAAAGCCTCTATTTTTTATGAGTTGATGGGACAAGACCCCAACTAACTGTCTAAGCGTGAAACTGAAATTTTAAAAATATCTGATAAGGAATGGTCCTCGAGAGATAAGGACTCACCAACTGAGACTGGATATGCCACTCTAGAAGGTTGTCTACCAACGAGGCTGAGTCTGAATATTGGGGCTGGTATCATCAAACAATACAACATAGAGTATGCGGTCAGTACGTGGAATGTACCGAGTATGCAAGGTAAGTAAAACCGCTAAGTATTTAACATCATTGAACATGTAGAATATAAAACATAATTAAGATAAGAATCTGAGAGTAGGGCTTGCATGCCATTTTCTGAAATCATGATCTGAACATAATTGAACATCTTAACTAAATCGAATGACCCAAAGCTAAAATATGATAATCATAAGTAAAACAAAAGATTGGGTCAAACTTGCTGAAAATATAATGTCATGACTGATCTACATGAATAAATGAAATCATGAGGAACAATGGGAGACTTGTCATGTAACCTACATTACCACGATACAGCTTACGTGGTCCCAACTATTACACTCAAGTGGCCAGAGCCATCTAAAGCCTTTTCAGGGCTAAAGATGCTACCATGATATTGATATCAAGCTCAAGGCCCCTTGGGGGCAGGGGAAAGCTCCAAAGGAGGTCCCAAATAATCTGATTATACCTACGTTGGCGCGTAGTTCTGAGGCATAGGGTTGACTGACCCTTAGCCTACTCGGTGCTAAACACTACTCCCAAAAACATGCATGTGATCTCCATCATTTTTCAATGAAGCTGACCATCGTCTAGTGACGAAGTTGAATAATAACATACATGCATAATCTAAAATAATAACATGAGGAGCCATGGCTCAAACCATACCACAAGCTGAAAATAATGGGAGTCTTGACTCCAAAACCATGTGGTAAGCTAATTCATGAAATCGTAAAACGTACTTGATCATATGGGCTTGCCCAATACTTAAACATGCTTGAAATCAACTTCATTCATTTTGGAAACATGAACATAACATGGGTATTTCGAAATCATACTTTGTTCATCAACATCACATCATACTTGAACATATTTCTCATGGATCTCAACTTTCATGAACATTCATGGATGGGCATGATAGTTTAGAAAACTTGAAAACATAATTTATAATTTACAAAATTTGTAAAATCTACCCATTAATCATAATTCCTCATTTAGAACATGATTAGATCATACCCATGATTAAAACATAGGAATTCATGCATTGGGTAAAAATTCCATGGAATCATCAACTAGATCATAGTGAATTGAGAGGGAATTAGGCATGGGTGTGGACAATTACACCTATTCATAACCTTACATACCTAAAGATATTTGATTCTCACACTTCCTTGATAGCCCAAAGAGTATGAGGAAGAACTTGTAGAAAACTAGATTGTAGAAAACTAGACTTGATCACCTCTCAAAACCCCTAAGCTTGCATGCATGAATTAGGCTAGTCTTAGAATGACTTAACCCCTCTTAAAACACTCTATTTCAAGCTTAAAACGATGTAGTTTAGGATCCTATGGCATAGGAATGACGAAAATACCATTAATGAATTCCCTGGAAAAACTATTCTGCCAGTGACAATGGGCGTCACAATGGACCGTTACTGGATCCAATGGTCCGTTACAACCCTCGTTGTTTCACCCTGAATACCGGACCCAAAACTTAATACCATGATAGGTTCCATGAGTCATACCCAGCTCCAACGACTCGTGGTAATAATCTATCAACACCACTACCCATCTCCCGGATTCCTCCCAATGGGAACTTACAACGACTA
This sequence comes from Datura stramonium, assembly GCA_018107945.1. Taxonomy (NCBI): domain Eukaryota; kingdom Viridiplantae; phylum Streptophyta; class Magnoliopsida; order Solanales; family Solanaceae; genus Datura; species Datura stramonium. The sequence goes on from JACEIK010007700.1 coordinate 18,286, forward strand.
ATTGCTCCCAACGACGAGTCATCACATGACTCGTTGCCTCCTTCCTGAACCAGACCCACCTCACAACAGCTCACAACCAACGACCCATTATATCAAACAACGGGTCGTTCCTTGACCCATTACTTCCAGCTCCAGACCTACAGTATCTCCTCACGGGCACATCCAACTGGTCATTAGTCCCCCCAATGACTCGTGCAGCGACCCGTTCTGAGAAAATTTTCTAGATTTCTGCTACTTTTCATTTTTAAATCCGGGGTCTAGTCTTAGGCACTTCCGGGGTATTAAAATATCTCCCCGGGAACATTCATCCTCAAATGTGGGTAAAGATACAGAAAATAGAGAAATGCAATCACATATTCAAATACTGAACATACATGCTGAAAATTGACAGAGTGACTGACTCCGATTTGAACTACATGACTGAACTGAATTCCCGAACTGCACATACATCCATTTACATGAAAGAAACTGAGGTACATGAGCCGAACATGAAACTGAATAGAGTATTAAGGAAGAAACTGATACCTTAAGCTGAAACTGAGTTGGAAGGTAATAGATGTGGGTATCTAGCCATCATTTCAGTTTCGGCTTCCCACGTAGCTCCCTCAACATGTTGATTCCTCCATAAAACTTTAACTGAAGCTACTTCCTTGTTTCTCAGCTTTTGAACCTGATGATCTAGTATTTCCATCGAAACCTCTTCATAACTAAGGCTGTCTTTCAAACTGACACTGTCCAGCGAAACAACTAGAGCTGGATCTCCCAAACACTTCTTTAAGAGAGATACATGGAAAACTGGATGGACTAAAGCTAATTTAGAGGGAAAGTCCAACTCATATGCTACCTTGCCAACCCGTTTCACAATCCGGTATGGGCCAACATAACAGGGACTGAGTTTCTCTTTCATTTGGAACCTCATCACTCCCTTCATGGGAGATACCTTCAGAAACACCCAATCATTGACTTTCTCCTCCTCGCATTCGCATAGGACTTTTGGCGACTCTAAGTTGTTTTTAACCTGTCCCTTATAAGTTGAACTTTCTCCATAGCCTCATAGACTGAATCTGGTCCTACATCGCAGCTTCACCAACTTCAAACCAACCAATAGGCGATCTACATCTCCGCCCATAGAGAGCCTCAAACGGAGCCATCTGAATGTTGGAATGTTAGCTGTTGTTATACACAAAATAAATGAGAGGCAAATGGTCATCCGAACTACCCTTGAACTCAATCACACATGCTCTAAACATATTTTCGAGAGTCTTAATAGTCCGCTCCGCCTGACCATCCATTTGCGGGTGAAATGTTGTACTGAGCTTGACCTGAGTACCAAGTCCCTTTTGAAATTATCTCCAAAACTGGGAGGTAAACTGAGTACCCCTATCCGATATGATGGACAATGGCACTCCATGCAGCCGAACTAACTCCCGAATGTACAACTTAGCATAATCCTCCACTGAATTAGTAGTTTTGATCGGTATAAAATGAGATGCTTTGGTCAACCTATCCACGACCACCCAAATGGAGTCATACTGTCAACGAGTGTAAGGAAACCCTGTGATGAATTCCATACTGATGTCCTTGGACTTCCAAGTAGGAATAAGAATGTCTTGAAGCACACCTTTGATGCTCCACCTTCACCTGTTGACAATTCAGACATTTAGCCATAAATTCTACAATGTCCTTCTTCATGCCATTCCATAAATAGACTTCCCTTAGGTCACGGTACATCTTGATGGAACCTGGATCTATGGAATATCTGGAACCACGAGCCTCGTGCAACATCTGATCTCTTAAATCATCAACATCGGAAGTACACAAGAAACACTAATATCGAAGCACACCATCTCCCCCTTTGGAGAAGACCTCTACCTTTTGATTCCGAATGCCTTCCTTCAACTTTACTAGAATAGGATCCTCGTGTTATCTAGCTTTCACATCAGTCACCAAGGATGATTCTTATCCATTCTGAACAATAACTCCACCATCGATCGAGTCAACCAAATGAACTCCCAACCATGCAAGCAGATGGATATCCTTCACCAGCTCCTTCCTCCCCCATCTACATGGGACACACTCTCAATCGAAAGCCTACTAAGAGCATCCGCTACCACATTAGCCTTTCCCAAATGATAAAGGACGCTCATATCATAATCCTTGAGTAGCTCCAACCACCTTCTTTGGAGAAGATTCAAATGCTTTTGGGTAAACATGTACTATAGGATCTTGTGGTCCGTAAACACATCCACATGGACTCTGTACAAATAATGTATCCAAATCTTCAAGGCAAATACTACCGCCGCCAATTCGAGATCATGAGTTGGGTAATTCTTTTCATAAACCTTTAACTGCCTAGAAGCATATGCTATAATCTTACCATACTGCATCAATACACAACCAAGGTTGATCCTCGAAGCATCACAACATACCACAAACCCATCGGTACCCTCGGGTAGGATTAACACCGGTGCTGAGGTGAGTCGAGTCTTCAACTCTTGGAAGCTCCTCTCACAAGCGTCCGACCATTGGAACTTCACCTTGTTTTGGGTCAATTTGGTCAACGGTGCTGCAATAAATGAAAACCCCTCAACAAACCTCCGATAATAACCAGCTAAACCCAAGAAACTCCTGATATCCGAAGGATTCAACGACTAGGCCAATTCTTCACCGCTTCTATCTTTTGAGAGTCTACCTGAATACCCCCACTCGACACCACATGACCCAAAAAATGCCATTGAATTCAACTAGAACTTGCATTTGCTGAATTTAGCATACAACTGTCGATCCTTCAAGGTCTGTAGCACCACCCTCAAATGAGCGGCATGCTCATCCTCGCTCCTAGAGTATATAAGGATGTCATCTATGAACACAATCACGAACGCATCCAAGTACGGCTTGAACACCCTATTCATCAAATCCATAAGAGCTTCAAGAGCATTTGTTAGTCCAAAAGACATAACTACAAACTCGTAATGACATTACCGAGTCTAAAAGGCTGTCTTCAGGATGTCACTCCTCTGAACCCTGAGTTGATGGTATCCGGACCTGAGATCTATCTTCAAAAAACACTTAGCACCCTGAAGCTGGTCAAACAAATCACCAATCCTAGGGAGAGGATACTTGTTCTTGATGGTGATCTTGTTCAATTGCCGATAATTAATACACATACGAAGAGAATCATCTTTCTTGCGGACAAAGAGAACTGGTGCACCCCATGAGAATCTTCTCGGTCTGATGAACTCCTTGTATAAAAGGTCTTTCAACTGCTCCTTCAACTCCTCTAACTCGGCTTGAGCCATTCTGTAAGGAGGAATAGATATAGACTGCATATTGGGAAGAAGGACAATACCAAAATCGATTTCCCTCTCGGGAGGGTTCCCGATAGATCATCTGGGAACACTTCGAGATATTCACATACTATTGGAACTGACTGGATAATCTGGGTCTCAGATGTAGCATCCTTAATCCTAACTAGATGGTACACGCAACCCTTAGAAATCATCTTTATGGCCTTAAGGTGGGAAATGAAGAGACCTATAGGCACAGCTGAACTACCTCTCCATTCTAGGACTGGCTCACTCTGAAATTTGAACTCTACTGCATGGGTTCTATAATTGACTGAGACATAGCATGCAAACAACCAATCCATGCCATAAATAACATCAAAATAGGTCATGGATAACTCTACTAGATCTGTTGAGGTGACTTTCTGAAGGATTGTGATAGGGCAATCTCTATACACCCGTCTAGCTATAACTGAATCACCAACTGGAGTAGGAACTAAGAAGGGTTCTGATAGGATTTTAGGACTAAATTCGAAACTACTAGCAACATAGGGCGTCACAAAAGATAAGGTAGACCTTGGTTCTAAAAATGCATATACATCAATATGGAATACTCGTAACATACTAATGACTACATTCGGGGAGACCTCCTGCTCCTGATGGGATGCTACGGCATAGAATCTATTTTGGCGCTACCCGCCACCTACGTTGTAGATGCCCCCTGTTGAGCTGGGTGTGCTGGTGGAGCTGTTGAATTAGAGGCTAGGCCTCGGCCCCTATCATGAACTTGTCTGGCTTCTGGATAATCCCTAAGCATGTGTCCGGGCTTCTCGCCCCGAAGCAGGCATTTGTACCGGCCAAGCACTATCCTATGTGTCTCCGATCACATCTGCTACACTTTGGGATGTTGGACTCTAGAGACTAATGCTCACCCCCTATGGTCGCGCCTAGATCGGTATGGCACAGTCATAGCTGATGGCGCGGGGATAGAAGATCCTTGGTGGGACTACTGTCGGTGCCCACCACCCGGTCTCTATTGAGAGAACCCATAGTTGTTTGTCCTGGCCCTCTTGGCCTCTCTCTCTCTCTCTCTCTCAGATGCACCGCCTCCATCTAATGGACGTACAAAACCATTCAAGGAAAATCCATATCCTAATGAAGCATGATAGTCCTAAAATCCTTGTCCAGGTAGTCCACCACTCTATGAACAAACTGGTTCTCTGATCAACCACTAACTCCAGTGCGTACTTGGATAGACGAGTGAACTCTAAGGCATACTCCTGCATTGTCATCTTCCCTTGTCTCAGCTTCACAAATTCAGCTGCTTTAATCTCCCCCATCTCACGAGGGAAGTACCACTCCAAAAATGTGGCATGAAACTCATCCCAACCAATAGGTCTTGCTCCCACTTCCCTACTATCCTTCCACTATTTAAACCAAATGTGCACAACCCCCTTCAACTGATATGAGGCTAAATCAGTGCACTCCTCTCCAGTCACCCCTATGACTTGGGTGATCTTTAGAATCTCATGATGAACTTATGTGGATCCTCGTCCACCTTTGACCCAAGAAACTTCGGAGGATTCATCCTTAGAAAATCTCTGACCCTTGTTACCGCCGCATTCCAATTCTGAGGGACATGCGCTACTGCCTGCTGATTGACCTGGACAGTCAGGTCCTGGGCTAACATCTGAATAGCTGCCCGAAACTCTGCGTGGGCAACTGGCTTGGGTATATGCTTCGCATGGGCTGGTGGGGCCTACAAATGCCCATCTCCATTGACATCCTATAGCCATTTTCATTCCTATTTTTCCTTTCATTAACTTCGTGGGGATTCATGATTCTTCAAACGCGTATAACACGAGTTAGAAGGATGGAGAGACATTTCACCGCACGACATAAATCATGAAAAAAGGAACATTTCTTAAATGTCTCATAGGCTCTTCATCATAAGTGTTTCATGCTTCACACCCATGAAAAACACTCTACTTGACGCGGCTTTCAGACACCCTAGGACACTTCAAAACCTAATGCTCTGATACCAAGTTTGTCATGACCCGAACATAGGCCCGTGTCTCGATCCGGACCTATGTTCGGGTCGTGAAACATTTCCAAGAAGCTATATTCAAAAGAAGAAGTATCTTCTATACCTCAGGAAGACAAAGGCAAAGGTAAAGTAGATGAGAAAGAGGGAGGTAAATCTATTTTTCCCAAGACATCTAAGCCTTCCAACTCCATTCAATGTCATAAATGTCATGGGAGAGGACATATGATGCCTGAATGTCCAACTAGAAGAAACATTGTCTTGAGAGAAGATAGAAAATATGAGAGTAAAAAATGTGAGGATGAGAAAGAAAAGGGAGGTATGAGTGAAGATGATATAGAATTACCTAATGATGGTTTTGTTGGGGTAGCTTGAAAGATTCTTGAAATAGAATATGAGAGTGAAAAGAGTGAGAAAGAGGAAGAAGCTGATGGTGAGAGTGAAGATGGTGTAGAACTTTCAATCATGGTTTGATTGGGATAGTTAGGAGGCTTATGTCTATTCATTTGGGACTCAAAAGTAATGAACAAAGGGAGTATATATTCCATACTAGGTGTGGGATAAAGGGGAAACTTGTTCTATGATTATTGACAGTGGTAGTTGTACTAATGTGGTGAGTTCACACTTGGTAGATATGTTAGGGCTTGCATGCATGAAAAACCCTAAGCCCTATAGACTCCAATGGTTGAATGGTAGTGGTGAACTAAAAGTCAACAAACAATTGCATGATTTCATTCAATGTTAGTAGGTATGAGGATGAAACTTTTTGTGATGTGATTCCTATGCAAACTTTTCATATCTTTCTTGGTCTGCTGTGGCAGTTTGATATTTTCATGATGGAAGAAAGAATAAATATTCTCTTGATCTTAATGTAAATAAGTATACTCTTGCACCTTAACTCCTTCTCAAGTGTTTGAAGATCAAAAGAGATTGCAGGAATCAATGGAAGAATAAAGGGGAGGGAATAAAAGTGAGCTTAAGGGAAAAGAAAAGAATTCTGGCCAAAAGTTAGAAAAAAGGAGAGATGGCCAAGATAGATAAAAAAAAGGGCAAAAACATAAGCAAAGAGGTAAAAGAGGGTTCGAATGAAAAAGAGAAAATTTTGCTGAGAAGAAAGAGGCTAAGGAAAAGAAAAAAGAGAGTTTCTATATAAAAGCCAAGCAGTGTTTGAATGCAAGAAAAGAAGAACTGCCCATAATACTACTTACTTACAAAGAAGTTTTGATTAATTCTGAGATACTAACTTCTTCTTTGCCAAGTAGTGTTACTTCTCTTTTGCAGGATTTTGCTGATATCTTTCCTTGGGATATTCCTAAGGGTTTACCACTTTTGGGTGGCATTGAGCACCAAATTGACTTTGTACCTGGAGCATAAATTCCAGATCAGACTGCTTATAGAAGTAATCATGAAGAGACAAAAGAGTTTCAAAGACAAGTTGAAGAGTTACTTGAAAAGGGCTTTGTACAAGAGAGCATGAGTCCTTGCTCTGTTCATGTTCTATTGGTGCCCAAAATGGATGGATCTCGGAGGATGTGTGTGGATTGTCGAGCTATCAACAAGATTACGGTAAAGTATCGTCATCCTATCCCTCATCTTGATGACATGTTAAACTAAATGCATGGGTCTAAAAAAATTTCTAAAGCTGATCTAAAATGTGGTTACCATCATATTCGAATGAATCCTAGATACAAATGAAAAACTGCTTTTAAAACCAAATATGGGAATTATGAGTGGTTAGTTATGCCTTTTAGCTAACTAATGCACCCAGCACTTCCATGAGATTGATGAATCATATTTTTAAGGATTTTTATGGAAAGTTTGTGGTGGTTTATTTTGATGATATCTTGATCTTTTGTAAAAATCTAGATGAGCATGTTGAACACCTAAATATAAGTTTTTGAAATTCTTAAGAAGCAAAAATTGCTTTCTAATCTTAAAAAGAGTATCTTTTGTCTGGATCGTGTGGTATTCTTAGGTTTTTTGGTCAGTTATAAGGGAGTTGAAGTTGATGAAGATAAATGAAGGCAATCAAAGAATGGCCTAAACCTAAGAGTGTAACTGAGGTTAGGAGTTTTCATGAGCTTGCTAGTTTTTATAGGATGTTTGTTAGAGATTTTAGCACCAATTGTTTCTCCTTTGACTGAAGTTATTAAGAAGACAAGGTTTTCACATGGAGAAAAGAACAAGATGTTACTTTTAACTTATTAGAAGAAAATTTGTGTTCTGTTCATCTTTTGCAATTGCCTGATTTTTCTAAGTCTTTTGAGTTGAATGTGATGCCTCGGAAAGAGAAATATGTGTTGTTTTAATGCAGGACTCCAAGCCCATTGCATACTTCAGTGAAAAGTTGAGTGGAGATACATTGAACTACTCAACTTATGACAAATAGCTATATTCTTTGGTAAAAGCTTTAGGTACATGGCAACATTATTTATGGTCTAGCGAGTTTGTGGTTTAGACTGACCATGAATCCTTGAGATACTTGAAAAGTCAAGGTAAGCTTAATCATAGGCATGCAAAATAGGTTGAATTCATTGAAACCTTCTCATATGTGATTGCTTAGAAGCAAGTAAAAGAGAATATGATTGCTGATGCACTTTCAAGAAGGTATGTCTTGGTCTCTACTCTTACTTCTAAATTGATGGGTTTTGATCAAATCAAGGGCCTTTATGGTAATGATTCTAATTTTGGCAAGGTTTTTGTAGTGTGTAAGTTGGGTCCTTATGAGCGATTCAATCTTCAAGATGGATTCCTTTTTAAGGAAAATAAGTTATTTATTCCTAATAGCTCTTTGGAGTTCCCAAAACTTTGGATATACTTGTTGAAATTTTTTTTGGCCTGGCATGTGAAAGGATGTTGAGAAAGTGTGTTCCTAGTGTCTTGAATGTAAGTAGGCCAAATCAAAAGTTGTGTTTATACTGCTTTACCTGTTCCTACTTCTCCTTGGATTGATATCTCCATAGATTTTGTGTTAGGTCTTCCTAGAACTAAACATGGTAAGGATAGTATATTTGTAGTGGTAGACCGATTTTAAAAAATGACTCACTTTATTCCATGTTTGAAGACTAATAATGCATCACATGTGGCTGATTTATTTGTGAAAGAAGTGGTTCGATTACGTGGTATACCTAAAAATATTATTAGTGATAAGGATGTTATGTTTTTAAGTCACTTTTGGAGAGTTATTTGGGGAAAGATGGGGACTAGATTGTTATTTTCTACATCTTGTCATCTGCAAATTGATGGGCAAAGAGAAGCAGTTAATAGGATTTTAGGGAATATGTTAAGGGCTGTTTTAAAGGGAAAATTAAGTTTTTGGGAGGAATATTTGCCATGATAGAGTTTGCCTATGATAGAACTATCCAATCTTCTACTGGTAAGTCTCCTTTTGAAGTTGTTTATGAATTTAATCCCCTCACTCCTCTTGATTTTCTGCCTTTGCCTTGTAATAATATTGTTAATCTTGATGGTAGGAAGAAGGCTGAAATGATGAAGAAGATTCATGAATGAACAAGGCTTGCAATTGAACGGAAGAATGAACAAACTGCCTTAAGAAAAAAATAAGGGGCGGAAATCTATTATTTTTAAGCCTGGATATCTAGTGTGGGTGCACTTTAGGAAGGAAAGGTTTCCTTCCAAAAGAAAATTCAAGTTACACCCAAGAGGATATGGTCCATTTGAAGTCGTTGAAAAGATTGGAGACGATGCTTACAAACTTAATCTTCCTAGTGAATATCAAGCTACTACTACCTCTAATATTTTTGATTTTTCTTTATTTGATGTAGCATTGAATTCGAGGACGAATTCTCTTGAAGAAGAGGGGAATGATAACATCCATAGCAACTCATCATCAACTAAGGAAACTTTGGAAGTTCCAAGAGGACCCATAACAAGATCCCAAACAAGGAAATTTGAAGACCAACTTAATGGACATAAATTAGCTATTAAAATGTGTCTTGTGATGGAATAAGATCTCAAGCCCAATGAAGATATTTTCTCCAAGTATTACATCTAATTTAAGGCCCAAATTAAAGTCCAAGAGGAGATGAAATGGATCCCAAATTAGTCCCTAAATGGAGAAAATACTGTAGTATTTTTTTAATTAGTTTCAAGAATTATATTTAAGAGTTATTTTATTCTATATTGACTCTTAGGACTTTGTGTGTGGCAGCCTTTTATGCCATATAATAGTTATTTTGTTCTATGTTGACTTCATAGGATAATGTGTGTGGTAGTTTTCTAGTTCCTAGGAAGTATCATTTTCATTTATGATATCTTTTGACCAACTACTATATAAAGGGGTCTTTGTTCATTCATGAAGATCAGAGTTTGAATATTAATATATTTGAGAGTTCTTTGAACCTCTGTGGCAGATCACTTTTGGATTTATCTTGCAACCTAACTGGTTCATAGTTTATGGTAGTAAGATAATTTTTCTTCTTGATATCTTTGGTTTCTTCGTGGTATTCTTAGAAGGCGATTAGTACACTTACTAATTGTTGTCTAACGTTACTCATGAAGCGGTCAATATTCCATTCTAAACTTGATTAGTTTCTCAAGTAAAGGCGTTCGATTTACCTATAGCCAATTCTTTGTTACTTGGATCTTGTCAAATCCATATCTCTTAGTTCTTATTTAGTCTTTTCAATTAATTTTCTAGTTTTGCTTCAGCATTTGTTTTAAGTTCATACTCTAGTTTTGAGATTCCCAACCTTTGTGTTATCAGTTATGAATGGGGGAATTCTTCCACCCTCATGCCCAATTTAACCCTTATCTCATGATTTCAAGTCTCCAAACATGATTTATTGAGATTCTAGGGTTAGAACCAATTCTAATGATATCTCTTATGAACTCTTATGAATTCAAGTCTCTTATGATTCAATTTATGAATTTGTGATTATAAATACATGTTTCCTACCAAGATCTCTCAAGAATCTATATTTTCAAGTTTATGATGGTTTCACCCAAATATGCACGTTTTCATGAATTTCAAGCTTATGACCCTATGTCTTTAGATCATGATGATTTATTCAAGTATGTATGAATTTCATGAATCTCAAGAATATGTATCATGGACAACTCAGTGGAATTATTTTGATGGCTAGTTTGCATATGTCAGTATGATTATGATATCATGATTTTAAAATAGTCCATGCAAGATCAAGTATGTTTTCACAATGATGACTATGAGCCTGTGAATATTTTTGGGAGTAGTATCTAGCACCGAGTAGGCTAGGGATTCAAGAAAATTTGGGGTCTTAGAACTACATGCCACCGTAAGTATATATTCATGTTCAAGCCCTTCGAGATTCATGAGTGATATCACACCTTAATTATTCCTTACCTTGGAAAGCTTGGAACGACTCGGCCAACTTTAGCGAGATAGTTGGGTATCATGTCAGCTCCATCATGATGGTGACGTTTATGATGAATCTCCCATTGTTCCTTATGTTTTAAGTTATTCATGCACAGGAATTATGATATCATGTTTTATAGTATGATTGACCCATTGATCATATTATGAGGTTTTACTTAGGTTTTCAACCATGTTAAACCACATGCTTATACTTTCAAAATCTTGGGTCATTATGCTTTAGCTTACACTGAATAACTCATTTTATGACTATCTCAGGATCATGATTTTAGCATATTTTCCTTACTCTCATTTCAACAACTTACTTTATACTTATGTTTTCTGACTATCATTTTACTAACAATTTTACTTACCTTACATACTCAGTATATTTTACTTAGCATATAGGTTCAGACGATCTGACTGAGCCCCGACGTTAGCACTGCTCCCGCTTCAATCCAGTTCAGTTTAGCCCTAGTTTGGGTGAGTTCTCATCTTCTAAGGACACTTAGTAGTTTTATTATTTATGGCTATGTCTTTCAGTCTCATACTTATCGAGCTAGTTGGGGGTGTTGTCCCATCAGCTCATCGTATGATTAGAGGCTTTTCAAATAGATATGTATTAGATGATCCAGCTTTGATGTCTACACTTATGTTTTATGATTTATAGTCTTTCTCTCATGTTGTGTTCATGATTTCCTACCGCTTAGTTTATGCTGTTGATGCTAGGCATATTCTTATGCCTATGTGCCATATTTTTTACCCATCTTTTATTATGTTTTGAGATGATTATCCTTATAAAATATAAGGTTTCATGAATGTGTGTGTGAAAAGAGCTAACAGATGTTTTTAGATGATTTTGGCAGGTAACACATGGAAAAATACTCAAAAATGGTGCAAGGTGTGAAGAAAGAAGAATTCGAGGAAATTTGGCCTGGTGAAATGGAAGAAGTGGCATGCTAGAGCCTAAACTGCAGAGAAATTGTGTTCAGGTTGGTGCTATGGCTAAAGTGGCATGCCAAACCTCGAACTTCAAAAGAATTTTGATCGGAAATAGATTTCCTTTTTATTCTATCTTTGCTAAATTTTTAGAGTGAGATGTAGTAATGGTTATCAAACTTCTGTGTTAGTTAGCTTGGTCTATAATAGTTAGTATGTGGTTGGTTGTTGAAACTGAAAGATGCTATGTTATGTTTTTGTTCGTCTCTAGTTGTTTGTTAGTTTAGTTGAGAGTTAATATTTTTGAGTCTGTCATAGGTGTAGTGACTTGTCCCGATGATGGATGGATGATGACTGTCTTAAGAAAAAATTAGTCACATATTTTTTAGTTTTGGGTTGGAGTCAAAACTCACCACTCGTGTGCTCTTGAAATTCCACTAAGAAGTTAAGCTAGAAGCAATGAAGTGGTCATCTTTAATGCATAAGAAGTAAAAATTCCATGAGAAACACATAGTTCTTTTTAACTAGACTCAAGAAAATAGATCTTTGGGCTTAATAATTGAAAAGTCATTCAATATAATTGTGTGGATATGTGGATATGGGGAAGCTCTACATAAAGCATGACTAAGATTCAAAAAGAAATTAAAACAATGTCCTAACCACAAGCTTCCTAAGGAGGTCCTTTTGGAAGTATTCTATAGGTCACTAAGTGCAGCGAACAAAGATGTAGCGGATGGGATTACGGAGGGGTCCATGATGGCCCACACCTTTGTAAAGGCCAGTTAAATACTGGATAAAATGACTAAATCCAACAGGGCATGGCACACCAAAGTGACTTTTTTGTGTAAATTCCAATGTTAGCCCTCGTTTGCAAACTAGGCTTTACTTGCTTGGCATCAAAGTATGCTCAAGCACCTCTATTTTCAAGAATAGCCCTTGTGG
>JACEIK010007700.1:34984-52275 GCA_018107945.1 Datura stramonium
ATATCAATCTGATACCGATAGGATATCATAAAGGATTAATTTATAAATGTGTTCTTGCTAATGTCACGCCGATTCAAATTGACGTCATGAAAAGAAAAGGCATAGGCAGACCGGTAATTACTTTGGGCCGAGTGGGCAATTACGAAATTAGTTCATGGATGAGCAATTTTAGATAATTAATTTGCCTTGAGGGGGCAGTTTGTGTACTTCTACGCTCTTAAGATCGTTTGGACATTATTTTAAATCATAATTTGAAATTAGATTGATTTGAAGTTGAAATTTTATTTAGACATGCAATTTGAATTTCTTAAATTGTATTTTTTCTTTTTTGTGCATAAATATGAGAACTCCATAATTTGTAAAAACTATCAAAATTCTCTAATTCTTATACAATCTTACCAAATAAGCTAAATACAGTTCATGAACAAGATACTGGAATATCTTAAGACACCATGTTAATAAATCACATATCTTTATATTCATTTTATAAATAAATGCTTGCAATTACATGTTATTACAAACTTTCAAATACACAGAATTTTATAAAGACTCCAATAAATTACATTAATAGTAACTAGCTATTCTTTAAAATTATTCTCCCACATTGTACGAACGATCTCTTCACATTAAGCCAGAGTCCTTTTTATAACATTTAAAATGATGAGTCTTTTTTATAAAATATAAACTTATGTGTCAAATTTTATATTTAAAGAATTAAAATCATAACTTGAAATTTGAAATCCTGCTTTTTAAAGAATTTAATATTTGATATTGAAGTTAAATTTTTGCTCAAATTTTATAGACAAACATTGATTTAAAACTAAAACTTCAAATTTAAATCTCAAATCTTATAACCAAACACCTACTTAGCTATATGAAATAACGAAAGAATGAATTTTGACATTCAAATAGTTAGCCGGGAAAATAATGATTTTGGTCGTTAAGTTATTGCATAATTTTTATTTTAGCCCTTGTATTATGCAATTTAGTGGATTTGATCTTTAATTAAATAAAATATGCAATTTTAATTGCTGAAGGTTAGGGGTGGACGTTCGAGCCATCGATTTGGATATTCGATTTTCGAATTAAAAAAAGTGCAATTCAAATTCAATCCAAATAAATTCAGATTAGATTGGATTTTTTAACTTCGATTTCGGATTAATCGGTTTGAATTTTTTGGATTCCAATATTGACTTTTGAGCTTTTTAGGTAAACCATAACAATTAACAACTTCAATCCACCTAATACTTTGCTCCTTGAAATTTATAACTCTCTACAATTAACAAGAATTGAGGTGACTCTACACCCATGCAATACATTAAATTTTATTTGCTCATGAAATGTTTTACATTTTTATATTTGATAAATAGAAAATTTTATATTAATTTAATATTGTGATGGGTCGTTTAGTATTAATCTATTGGATCTTGGAAATTGAACTTATTAGTAGTGGACACATATGATATGAGTAATTGAATAACGTTAAATATAAGGTATAAAAATTTTGGATTTTCAGATATCTAAAAATTCATACTACTAAATCTAATATCCAATTCAAAATTCATAAATTTTAAAAATGAAATCCAAAATTCAATCTATAATCCAAAAATCCAACCTAAATATCCAAAAAATTCGAATTTTCATTTGAATTTCGGATTGGCCATACTATGCCTGCCCCTACGGAAAGTTACAGAAACTAACAGAAAATAGAAACAAAAGAGATACTAGATTAATGCATGTTCTTACTGGATCTCCTCTTATCTTGAATCATGATGATGATCCCAAGCCCTTTTCTTAGTTAATTAATAGATTCATATGCATGATTAAGAAGAATACAGTAAAAATGCAGTTAGTAGAGATATGCATAATTAAGAGATCCATATGCATGATTCAAGTTGACAGTTCTACCTCCGCATCAAGGTCATTCATTGATGGTTTAAGTTGCACAAATGGCCCTAAAAGGGGGTGGGTTTTATTTTTTTGCCCCCTTACAATTTCTTTAAAAAAATAAACTCCGATTCAAAATGTTTGCTAGGCAAAAGCTTTTATTGCCCATCGGGCAAATGTTATGAACGTAAATTATTTTTATCTATAAAACAAAAGTTCAAAATATTTTAAGACAATAAACTTATTGATTATGAAGTCTGTGCTATAGATAAAAGCTAAAATTTATGACCGGTGAACAACCTAAGTTCTTCCCGGTAAATATTTTCAAATTAAAGTCATTTTTTAAAATTTTGTTAAGCATGAACTAAAATTCAAAATCCAACACTTCTAAAAGTACCACGCTTCATTTCCTGCTGATCGATATCATCTCAGAAAGAAAAAAAAAACCTTAAGGATTAGCATGCCGAATGGATGGGGAAAGAATCTAGTTACTAAATAGTGTAGACAATTCCTAATAAAGAAAACAGCACAAAATGTGATGTAATCGCAGATAAGTCCAGCATCATTGAAATAAGATATAATAATAATAAATTTATAAATAAATAAAAAAAAACCTTGACCATGCCCACCAGTGACAGAGCTCATTGCTAGGTAAGACCAACGAAGTACAGGGAAAATGAAAATCCTACAACTAATGGAATGAACTCTTCCCCTTCAGCGATGCAAGTAACACATATTGAGAGAACAGAAAACAAAACACTGACTGAAAACTGGAAAAAGATTTGCTTGTTAAGATATAAGAAGCGGAATGTTCTTGTACAATCACCAAACATCTTAGACCAAGGAAAATCAGGAGTGAACCGAATTATTATCCCTGGTAAACTTTGCTCGAGATTGACACGCTCCAGACAACTCAAATGCTTCTGGGTTAGCTTCTTGAACACAAGGAATTAGAAAAAAACTTTCTACTGAAAATGACAACATTGATCAGGAAAAAATCTGTACAAGATAAAGAAGCTAGAAGCCTGTTATCAGATTATAATTTTTTATCAACATTCTCTATAAGTGTATCTACTTAGTTGTGTCCACGTCTGAGGACTGAAAAGAATCCTCCAGATGGCTTCTCCTTGCGACGATCATCTTCCTCATCTGCAACCTGACCCATATAAAATGCTAATAGAATGTTAACGTTTTAACATGTCTTCACATGAGGAGAAGTTGAGGACTTTTGAAATATTAAAACCCAAGCAGTTATAAGTACTGCTATATGACAATTACACAACTATAACAATGAAGACATATGTGATTTTGGAATCTGGATGCTGAATATTGGAGAACCACCCTTAACTACTCATTACAAATTCACATTATGGGTGTCAAATTTGTTAAACTTCATGAAAAGAGACCGTTCTTCTTGCCAACTTGATTTTTTGGGGAGAAAAAAAAACCTAATGCAACCCACCTCTATGCATTGGAACTTGACTAAATATGTATGTTTTCGCTAGGTGAATCAATTCATGTCTTCTAATCTAGCAATCATTCGTGTTGTATGTGTTCACATTAAATTTTTCAGCCGAGCAACAACAAAGATAGGATTGATTGGGTAATGTACAAGAAACTAACACATGCCTCTTTTGCTATTTGCTGCAATATCTCTATTATTTCAGGAAAATCAGGCCTTGATGTTGGATCTCGTTGCCAGCATTTCTCCAGTAACTCAGCAAGTTTTGGATGAGTGTTTTTGGGAATAGTTGGTCGCAAACCCTGAAATCCATTAGAAAAGAACTACCATCATATATGTATTTTCTGTCTCTGCATGCTTGTGTTGACACAAATAATATGCATCCAACCATCATGGCTGCATTTGATAATATATCATACCTTCTGGACCACTCCAATGGCAGCTTGTAGAGGAGTCAAGTACTCGTATGGGAGCTGATAGTCAAATGAAGAGATAAATACAACAAAACAACAAAAAGTAACTAAATATCAAAATAACCACAGATAAATACCTTTCCAGTCATCAATTCCCATAACAGAACCCCAAAACTGAAAATATCGGCTTTGTGATCATATGGCTTGTGTTCTATAACCTTCAAGAACAAAGATCTGTTATAAGCAAATGATGCAAAGCAACTATTTTATTAGGGCAAACAAAATCTTCAGACTTTAAAAATAGTTAAGTCCTCTTCTTCCTCCAATTTTATGCCCTCGGCTTATTTTGGTACCCAAAATGGGGCTTAAATAGACGGGGATGATGGCTCTGTTCTGAGATATGAAAGTCCCACCTCCCAATACAAGGCTTCTAATTCATTCTTCCCCATCTGTTCATGCAAAGATCCAGGAGCTCTAAAGAATAACCTACACCTATTAAAGTATGGAGATTCTACAGAAAGAGCTATTCCGCATTACCCAGTGTCTATGTTGGTGGGAGGTACCTGCTTGGGAGGTAGAAGCCTAGCAGGTACCCCGTGGAATTAATCGAGGTGCATGCAAGCTGGCCTGGACGCCACGGTTATCAAGAAGAGTGATATTCTACATAAAAGTCTACATGCTGATAGAAGAAGCAGTTTAACTGACCCTATAACCCACCAAAATATTTTTTCTTATTCTTATGGGAAAAATACATGGTACTTGCTCTAGTTCTCAAATAGATGTCATGCTGGGTTTTTGGAATTGAGCCCACTTTTGGCCTACTCGAACAAAATGTTATGCACATATCTTTTTTTGGATAGAACGAAGACACTTTCCATTGAGTCTTTCAACATCATTTCTGGAAGGAAGGTCTTCTTCATTCAACGGCATTAGCCGTCCAGGATCTTCAAGATATACAATAAAGAAGAAGAAGACATTGTGTAGAATAAAACAAAAGGCAATATTTGAGCTGAATGAATTGCATTAGTCTAGCAGTTCAAGCTGTTGCCGCTCATCCTTTCGGTGTTGCTTGCTCCATAAATCATAGGCAACAAAATACTTTTAACCACCTCCGATCATGGGAAAGTCAACTTGTATTATAAGTCAGTACTGGGTCCGTCGAGACACTTTCTTAGTGAAGTGGGAAGACCTTGAGAAAATGAAAGAAAACATTCTATACTTGGTCTAAAGGCTGGAACCTCTCTTGATGAAATTCATCAAGGTTGACAAACTATGGACACACCAGAACTTAATGGAGGAGCATTTTGAAAAATCCTGTACCAGATCAAGGGAAGATGGTCGCTGGGTTAATGGGACAGTTGTTGCATAAATTGGATTACACAAAAGTAACAAGTTTCTGAAGAATATTCTTCAAGGATACGAGTGATGAAACTGCTAAAACATAATATTTATAAATTGAATGATAATATTAAGCTGAAGCCACAGTTAACGCTGAAATTAAAGACATTGAATGATAACATTAAGCTGAAGCCACAGTTAATGCTGAAACTAAAGTCACTGCTCCCTTAAGAATCTAACTTTTCATTAGAAGCAAATACCAGCATAAAGCTAGATTAGAGGTGTTCGGTCATAATCCGACACATTATAGCATCACTGTCGGCTTTTGAAGCAAATAGAATGACCAATTCTGCGAATCAATAGTTCCTCTCTCTCCTCCCTCCCTTTATATCTTTCCTCTTATAACATCACCTTATTTGGGTGTTATGCACACTTTAAATCTAGGATTTGCATCGAAATCTTTCCTCTCACAGCTCACTCCTCACTCAAGGTTCAGTGCTAGCTTAGGTAGTTGTAAGACCAAATATACTGTTGACATTAATGTTGATGACCAAAGCATACCTCAGGGGCCATCCATCTATAAGTCCCAGTCTCTGCCGTCATGACGCCAGTTTGGGCCTTCACTCTGGCAACACCAAAATCTGCCACTTTAACAACCTGAAATAATAGAGTGCTGAGTAAAACTTGATATGAAACAGAATATGTTGTG
This sequence comes from Datura stramonium, assembly GCA_018107945.1. Classification (NCBI taxonomy): domain Eukaryota; kingdom Viridiplantae; phylum Streptophyta; class Magnoliopsida; order Solanales; family Solanaceae; genus Datura; species Datura stramonium. The sequence goes on from JACEIK010007700.1 coordinate 40,794, forward strand.
TTAGCTTACGGGCTATAGATGAACTAGAAAACAAAACTGGTAGTTTATGAAAGGATGTTAGAAAATGAAAGCTGATAAGAAGAACTACAGTTTGCTATTACATGGCTTTGGAAAGCCAATTTAGGTCCTTGCAGTAGGAAAAGGGACATGATGCATACAATTTCCAAGAAATATAAAAAATAAAACCTTTTATGCTATAAGTAGGAAAACAGAAACAGACTGTCGAGTGCAAACAACTGAAAATCCAATGCGAAAATTTACCAACAACGGATTTCAAAAGATTGAGAGGATGAACTAATTAAAAGTCCAAGAAAAGATAATAATGCTATAACCAAACAAACCATGCCAAAAACTTAGAATATTTTGGTTAGTTTAAGCAAATTCACCAAAGAGTTTAAACTCCACTTGAACTGTACTCGCAAAATTTGATGAAAACTAAAGAATTGGAAGGAAAGTAACACCTAAATCCATTCCACACACTCTCATCTTAGGTCTTAGACAGACTAGGACTGTAGAGAAAGATAGAGCTATTGTACATTATCACACAAGGAGGTAACTGAAAGTACATATCAAATCATAGCCTGTCAATCTCTTTGAACCTTCCAATCTTTTTTTACTAGAGGAGGCTTCAAACTAAAAAGATTTTGATTGTTTCGTCACATTCAGTTTTTCCATGTGGTGTATTGTATATTATGAATTACTAATTAACTGATTATCACCCTAGAAGTATTAGTTCCTTTCTCTCTGTCTCACTTCAAATTAGGAAACTGCTTATAGCATCAGCAACAACATACCAGGTATAATCCCACAAGTGGGATATGGGGAGGGTAGAATGTATGCAGACCTTATTCCTACCTTTGTGGGGTAGAGAGGTTTCCAGTATACCCTCAGCACAATGATGCATTACCAAAACAGACTAGAAAGAAAAATAACGGTAACAAAGTGGCACAAGATAAACACAACCAATGAAACAATAGGTAACAACAAAAAATGAAGAAAAGATACTAAGCAAGTAATAAAAAATAATATGATACTACTAATAAGGAGAAAAGGAGAAGAGGAGACCAGCCTCCTATCTCTCCCACATAAAATTGCTAAAACACATGGCTACCTACTAACCCCCATTAAAGTCACCCTCTCACACCTCCTCACCGCACACCACCTCTTCACATGCCCGAACTATCTCAATCTCGCTTCCCTCAAATTGTACTCTACAGAGTTCATTCCCACCTTGTCCCTTATAGCTTCGTTCCTAATCATCTCTATCGTAGTATGTCCACACATGCATCTGAGCATCCTCATCCCACCAACTTCATCTTTTGAACATGTGCACTCTACCCCATATAACAATGCAGATCTAACCAGTAACCACTGCTCTGTAGAACTTACTCTTGAGCCTTGGTGACACATTCTTATTGCACAGAACCCCGAAAGCAGCCTTCATTTCACCCACCCCGCTCCAACATGATGTGCTACATCCTCATCAATCTTTCTATTACCTTGTATTATGGACCTAAGATACTTGAAACTCTCTCATTGTATAGCTTGTGACTCAATCTTCACTTCCACCTCCTTTTGATGTGCTATGTCACTGAACTTACACTCCAGATACTCAGTCTAAGTCCTACTTAAACCTAAATCCTTTAGACTCGAGGATTTATCTCCAAACTTTCAGTCTATTGTTAACTCTCTAGCGCATCTCGTCAATCAATACTATGTCATTTGCAAATAACATACATCATGGCATCTCCCCCTGGATATGTCACGTCAATTCATCAATCACGAAGGCACAAACTGATTATAGATTAACTGCTAAATTCATAAAAATATATCAAGAAAAATGCATTTTCCCCTATCCCCAGAAGTGTTGAGAAGAGTTTAGGACCTCCCTCTTTTCTTTCCCTTCCCATTCTTGAACAATATATAGCCTTAAAAAAAATTTCAGACTCAAATATATTTATAACATGCAGTTCTGGTTCTGGCTACCCCATGAAACTTGAAATTTCATGATAAAAGCTCAAACTAAAAGATGATCTTCTAACTGAGTTCTCATATCTTCATGTTTACAATCAAAGCATGAAATTTCCATGGAAACCCCAAAACCCAAACATATGTTATCTTTCTCTTATCTCTATTTTGGATGTTTCCCAAGTTCAAGAAGCTCATCAATAAGATGAACAGAATTTTACTTTGTAAAAGAGTCAGAAAGAAGACATAAGTATACTTTTTTCCTAAAAGTCCAATTAATTCTCGGATGACATCTCCGATGGCTATCCAATATGCAATAGAAGAACTAATGCTTTGGATTATGAAGCTCTCTCATTCAGTATCTGCAGTCAAATATAAGTTGCACATAACAGAACTTACTAAAGCAAAATTCACTCATATTCAGTTAGTCATGATAAAAATTGGACTGGTACAGATTATGTGATTAATCAATCTTAATATACATATTGACAGCTAAAAACATCTACCAATATCACAGACAACAAACATTTACATTTACATTATTGTTCTTAATAAGGTAACATCTTACTTCATTTTCATCCATCAATAGATTGGCAGCCTTCAAGTCTCTGTGTATGATGTTATTCTGATGCAGGTAATTCATTCCTTTTGATACATCAATCGCTACTTTAAGCAAAGTAGGAAGTTTAAAACTGCCCTTTTGTTTGTGTAAATAGTCATATATGCTTCCTCCAGACATGTACTCTACAGTTGAGGAAATAAAAGTAAAGTCATTAGTAAGAAAACTCGTTTGGAGAAGGCAAGGAGAAGACAAGCACGCTTTCAAAACAAAATATATTGTCTGAAGCTTCAATTTCCCTGATTAAGCTATTTACATACCTGTCACTATACACAAGTTCGGAGGCCTAGTACATGCCCCTATGAATTGCACAACATTTTTATGACGAACTTTTCTGCAAGCACAGGAAAAATGAAATGTCAGATAAATTAAATATTGAAATTATATATAGTCCTTGCCTAACCAATATATCCAATTGCATCCAAGAATGGAGAATAGAATGAAGCGTCGGAGAAATTAAATTTTGAAATTATATATAATCCTTGCCTACCCAAACACACCTATATTGCATCCAAGAAAGGAAAATAGAACAAACAAATAGAAAGAAAAAAAAGAAAAAAAAAAAGAGAGAGAAATGTTGGCTAATTAATTAGGGATGATAGCAACAGCCTCTAAAGCATTACTGAACATAGTGACTCTTCAGATATGAGCAATTTGTTATTCCTTTAATCTACTCTTTCCTAAAGCAAAAGAAGGTAACATAAATCAGTAAGATGGGAACAAATGCATGTCAGCACGTGTACATGAAGCAGTAGAAAACAATGAGTGCCTACTATCACCCAAAATAGAAATAATAGCAGTTCTCCCAACAATATATCAACAACACAACTTGCCTTTCACACGATATAAAAGTAGACAGAAAAGATATTGATAACTTAGAATGAAGATGTCGGATCATAATAAGTTAAGTAAATAGAAAGAAGTCGAGGTAACTAAAATGGCCATAGCCTCCACAGGTACTATGCTATCCAAACAAACCTCATGATATAAACTTCTTGGGCAAACTCCTTTTGCAATTCTGTGTTCAAGCGCTCAGATTTGAGGATCTTGATAGCTACTTCCTGACTGCAGTATGTACCTTTGTATCTGAAACAATCAGATAACTAATTAAGTTACTCCGAAACCAAAAATGAATCATAAATATGATTGAGTCCATGACAATCTTACAAGTCACCATATGAACCAGAAGCAATCTTGTTGCCGAATTTTAGAAGCTGATGATCAATTTCCCAGACATCAATGCCATCACAAGGTATTGTCACGGGATCAAGTTCACATTTGATGAGAGTTTTGTTCTCCTTTCTAAAAGATTCCGATGGACTTTGACTTGGTGAAGATTTCTGCATCACATTACTCTGGTTAAACAATAATAAAGTATGAACAGACAAAATAACATGTGAAACTTATATTTCTCCAAAAAAAAAACATGGAAACAAAATATACCTCTGAGTAACTGCAGAATTTCATCAAGAGTAAAAACAAAAAAATGTATTCATCATGCAGGCAAGTGTTCTTATTATAATTTCAGTTTCTCTAGGCATGTAAATTAAAGCTTCAGAATTTTGGTGTTATGGGAGATGGGTACTGTATTTTCGTATTTTCATTTTAACAATGAAACATAACCTGATGAGCAACCATCGGAAGGAAATTAATCCAGATAGCAAAGCAATGAGACCTGAGAATGTGTACGACATGCCTGTAACCGCACAAGGATTGATGCCCTAAAGTAGAAATCTGCAGATTATAGAAGCATAACTGCACGGAACAAGACATAGCTAATTCAGCTGATAACTATTTTTTGGATAAGGTAAAAGTTAATTCAGCTGATAATTGTTAAGAAAATGGACCCTGGTCTAACCAACTACATGAGCTGAGGATTTCCTAAGACCATATAAGGAAAAAACCACTCATATCCTCAACCAATGTGACACTTAACACCCCTAGCACGCTAGCCCTGGACAACTGAAACACAGATAACATAAAATAAGGGCCTAATATTGTGAATAGGGGATGAGTCTGGCTCTAATACCATGTTGAGAAAATGGACCTTGGGCCTAAGTCAGCCCAAAAGCTAGATCATAAGGTGAGAATTACCCAAAACTAGATAAGGAGACAACCCACCCCTCAATCAATGCGGGGCAATCTAACAATAATAGTCCGTTTCCCCATCGACAGGATTTCAAGGGGCCATCCGAGGAGCTGAGAGCTTGGACACAAACATAAATTGAACCTAATAAAAGTGACGACACCAACACTATGTTGGACCATTCAATTTCTCATGTTTTTAAAGCAAAAATCTCCTCAAAGATCAGGAGCATTTCTAATAAATAAAATAGTATTATGTTCCAATCTTATCGGCTCCAAATAGAGATGAGGGATTAGTACTATTAAAAAAAACAAGGAAAAGGGTGGGAAGCATGTACAGCAGTATCTGAGCATCTAAAATAGATCCAAATGCAAAACAATTGCAGCTCTATGTTGAGGTTACATCTTTTGTCTAAACACACCAGAATTTGGAGGGAAGGGGGAACAAATCTACAGAGCATTACGTGCTTGAGGGTAATGTCAGAACCAAACTTACAGGCAACTATTATATGGGCACTCAAATTAGCTACACCTCAAGAAGTTACACAAAATATACAAGTAGATCTACGAGGAGTTTCATGTCTATGGACAGGAAGAGAACCCAATTTATTAGTTTATAGTATTTCTTTGTATGAAGATTTATTAGTCTATAGTATTTCCTACAAATGCAGATGGGAACTTAAATATATAAGCACATAAATTAGCATAGGACTTCAAAAGCTTGTCCCAATAAACCACCTCTGACCACTATTAAGAAGAATTTGTCCATAGACTAAAAAAGAACCCCATTAACAAAGCAAGTTTGCTGAATTTAGAATTTTGATGAAATCATTCTGATTGCTATATACATATTCTAGTTCTAGTTTTGAAGCATCAGCATTAAGGATTTTCTTGAATATTGGTTGGCTTATCTTGGGTAGGGCAAAGCCAGGAGATACCTCAATCATCAGAATTTCCCTTTTCAGCGCCATCCGAAGCTGCTCAATTTCCTGGCAAGAAACCACCAGAAATGAGATCATAGGAAAACAAGCATCCTTCAGCATCCTAACCTTTAATTGACTGATAGAGTTGGCATTTGAAATAAGCATCACATCACTTACTCCTTTTCTTATAGAAAGGTAACAATCACCACTTATTCACTCTTTTTGGAAAGATAGGTACTAATTTATGCACGAACATGGAAATATGACATTCAATAATTACTTAGTAAGAAACTACACAAAGTGCCCCATTCCATGAGCCAGTGAAAAGCACTTTCTGGACCAGTACTTTCTTCTCCCTAGTTTAGAGATTGAAGATGAAAAGTAATCAGAATTTGTTTTTCCAATTAATAACTTGAAACCACTTCATAACTTGTGTTAGAGCGATATATTTTCTTCATACCGAGGAAAAGACAGAAGATATATAAAAATAGAGGTAAAAGATGTTACATTATCTACTAGTTTTTTGTAATAGGTGAAAAGATATAGTAGGACCTTAAGCTAAGAGCGGATACAAGTGAATTTTTGCAACAGTGTAAAAGCAATGAAGTAATAGCTGAAAATATACCTCATAGGGCCAACCATCAACAACGAAGACATCTAGAGAGTAGCCATCAACAGAGGAAAATACATGTGCTTCCTGGATGTTTAGCCCAAGCTCGCTCAGTAATGAAGTTAACTGCCACACATTGAAGGGATTCATTAATGCTTCACAGTTTTTAAATTTTGAGAATATGTGAAATAATATAAGCTGCAAAATTTGTAGTTCGGAAAATAAAGCCCTTTTAACAGTACCACATCACAATCCAAAAAGAACAGGCAGGCTTTTATGAATTATTGTGTCCCCAAATCCAAGTTTACTGCATCACCTATGGTTCTTGAAACCTCAGGACATAAGACCACGATAGTCCTTACCTTCAAGGATGTTGGTCAAATAACTATAACTCCCAACCCCCACCCTGCAGAACCCCCAACACCTAGAAAAGGAATCGATAAGATTCAGAAACAATTAAAACTATACATGTGTTGGTAGACATTGGTTTTAATCTAGAACATGAGCAGTCTTAACTGTCAAATCCAAAGCTCTCTTTTGACCCCACCTCTATACCAGCATGGGTATAAATTTCTATCAAGCAGACTAGTATATTGTTAACAATTATATCAAACAACAAAGCACATCCAACTACCTGGCTGAGGAGCTTTGGCTTGTCATCAGTTGAAAACGTAATTTCATGCATGGGCCTGTCATAATTATGTACCATGTTTAGTAGTGAGCTCCAAAATATAAGCAGAAAAGGCATGCAGAAAAAGGAACAGAATTGAAATGGTTTACACCTTAATGAAATTAATGTAGTCATAATTTTCAAATGAGTGATGGTCATGTGGGCGCATACAGTGAATGAGTAAAAAACACAGATTTCAGAAAAAGAATGAGAATGAACACAGCAATAAGTGGGGACAGATTATTCCAAGCTTTTTGCGGGTGTCATCTATGCATCATCATCATGTTATAGGCACAAGGGGCATAAGGTAGTTCCCGACATAAACTAAGACAACAAATTTAAATCTCAAGATTGTATACCGTAACAAATTTCCACAAGTAACAGTAACATCCTCATCTTGAACTTCAGATTTGCTAGCTTCAAGAGCAAGTGCTTCGAGATTAGGGGAAGAACCAAAGGCAGGTAGAGGATGGGCACTACACATTAAGATGGAGGGAACATTTTAGCATAATCAAATGACTAAGGTCATACTGAAGGAATACTTGAAGGATGCGACAAAGCATCAAATGAACAGTACCAAGATGACCTATGGGAAACAGTTTTTTCAGGTACCTTCGGCTAATTTCCTTGTTTGCAGAGTTAAATGGAACAGCATCTGTTGAGTTTCCATCAGGAACTGGATTAACCTGCATAATGCCACATTTGATTCAACACGAAACTACAAGTAGCTTAAGTTAGAAATGAAGCAAATAACAAGGTGAATAGAAGATATATNATATATATATATGAAAAAAATAAAAAAAAGAACATGCAATTTTTGTTGTCCCAGAGGAACCAGTTGAATGAATTTTGAAAATGAAATTACCAGAAACTTGAGACTTCATTGGAAGTAGATAAAACATAAATTGAAGGTGTAAAGGTGAAAGCAGACGATAAAATCTAATTCAATGAAATGTGTGATAAAAAGTATACCTTTCCATATGCAGATGTTTTACCTCAGAAAGTCGATCCTTACATATTACTACACATCATGTGTGCTCTAATGATAATAATATGCTACTAATATTCAATTAGTCTAGAAAAATGAACATTTTAGTGGCCATTAATATGACACCACATTGAAACCAAGGTTCTATCCTGCAAAAGAAACTAACCTGCACCAACCGGACATCAAAGGCAGGTCTATTAGCTGGATCATGTGCGAGATGTAGTAACCGTTTGTGTGTGAGTACATCTTCTGCACTTTCAACATTCACATCTAAAGCATACCTGAAAACCAAATTAGTCAGTAAATCAATTGAAAAACTACGTCGCAGCTTATTTGCATAGATATCTCTATAATTCGCAACTTCCTGCAACCAAAGCACATATATGAATGTAACTGGAAACCAGAAGAACTATCAACAAAAGCAAATTGACATGCTTCATTGAACTCTTATCTGGATCTGAAACTTTTCACATTCACCAGGGAAAGGAAACAGAACAGATAAACTCAAAAATCTAAACCGGATAGCTGTGATAAGAATATTGAAAGTGTCAACCAAAACGAACAAATCTCATCAGGCATAACCAGCACCGGAATTGACTCAATTCCATACACTAGCGATCATATGTTAATACATCTTTACTGTCACAAAAGTGTGGGAGGAGTATGAGAAGAGAGAGAGAGTTACCGTGTAGGAAGGCGATTGAAGTGAGCCCAAAGCTCATCGTCGAAGCCAGGCTGTTGAGCCTCGGCGTTGTTGGATTCTTTGAGTCTGCGAAGAACCTCATTGTAAACCTCCAACTTTTTTCTGTGTTGCCGGCTGTTGGTCGGCGCTGAATCCACCACTCTACTGCCACAACTCTCGTTATCCTCCATCACCATTTCAACTCTTTCTCACTCTCTCCTAGAATCTTCTCTGGGAGGACGGATTTAACAATTTCTGGAAGACGAAACAATGTGCTGAGGTCTAAAAGCAGAAAACAAAAATTAGCGTAGGGATTAGGTGTGTATGTATACAAAATTATACAAGGAAAGAAAGGGCGGAGTGGTTTTGAGGGAGCAATTCATTTGCTTCTCTCACGTCCATTGTGTTTGATTCAATCTTCTTCGGGTTTAGATTACCTTAATTAGCTTTTGCTTCCTTTTAAGCTTTGGGCTTTATACTTATTTTGGTTTTGGTTTTTCTGAACTCGTGAGCGACATGGTCTGAATAAACTAGTATTAACTATTAATTAATATAAGTACTACCTCTAAAAACCAAAAAGAAAATAGTCCGTACTTGAATAATCAGAAAGAAGAAGATTTAAGGATTATCTCGAGGAATTGGTAGCTGTGCAGCTGAAAAGAAAGCGGATCAAGCTGCCGCATCGCAAAAGGTAAACACCCCTTCGGTGGCAGTAATTGGCGCTTCTTATTTTTAAACGGCCCCATCAACTAGATCAACCAAAATGTACTTATTACTAAAACCTAGGGTTAGATCAATTCAACAAATACATGTGACCTTATATAAATTGTTATCATTTAATTAATTCATATATATTTATCACTTAAATTGTAGTAAATATCATTATTCGATATAAATATAAAGTACGCAAAAAAATTTCTTCAATTTTTTGGAGCATATCGAGTTCAAAATCATCCTTTGGCGATTTAGGTCCAATAGATCCTCGTCAAGGACGGATATAAGCACGAACATCTCTAAGTAGAGAAGTATGAATTTATGTGCCCATAGGTAAAATTGTTTTGGCTCCTTAAATTTATTTTTAAAATCAGATTATTTTTTCAATTTTGAATAGTAGATATTTCTTTTTTATTTTAATTAGCTTTTTAAAATATTTGTTTTATCATTACATTATCAACTTTATTTTCTTTTTTTTTCTTCTTTAAAATTGCAATATATATCTTTTTTTAATCTATGTAATATTTTTTTAATAAAAAAATAAATATTAACTTGGAATAAAATATAATAAAAAAATACTAATTGAGCATATAAGATTAATAACATTTTATAATGAAATAAATTATGAATAAAAAATAATTTTATTAATAATAATCAAAACTCTAATATTTATTTATACAAGTGAAAATAAAAGATAATAATAATTTTATAAATATATTTCAATGCATGAAATACAAAAAAGATTAATAAAATAAAGATAAATTTTAAGATTATTTATATATAATGTAAATTAATTTTAAATTATAATTCATAGAAATAATATGTTAATAACAATAATAAAAAATATGAATTAGCATTAGATTTAGTGACAAATTCATAGAAGTATTTTCTACTTATAATGTTAGTGAATTTAAATAAAAATTATAAATATCTTGGTTGAAAAATAAATATTATATATAATATAAAAAGGTATTACATAAATGGAGGATTGAAAATAACAATGGTAAAATAGATATTTTAAAAAAAATAATTAAGATAAAAGAGGAGAATGACTATTTTCAAAATTGAAGGGAGTTTGATATTTAAAGCAAAAGTTGAATATCTTTATATTACTACAATTATTAATTATAAATAATAATATACACAATACATATATATATATTAAAAGTTGAATTTATATTTTTAAAATCTGATAGGATTGTATTAAAATCTAAATGGTGTATTCATTAAATTTAATTACTTTGAATTTATTACATTCACCCAATGCACTAATCTTTTTAAATCTTGAATACACGCTTCTAAATGTGGAATGTTAGTTGCAAGTTGATGACCATAATAATTTTTATATATATATTAAAAAGTTGAATTTATATTTTTAAAATACAATGAGTTCAACAATAAAAATCTAAATGGTGTATTCATTAAATTTAATTACTGAATTTGTCTATTCATAATGCACTAATCTTTTTAAATCTTGAATCTGCTTCTAAATGTGGAATGTTAGTTGCAAGTTCATCTGAACCTAATAATTTTGATTCAAACTTTGTATATGTTTTATAAAACTTTACTACAATAGATAATTAATTTCAAATCTTATAAATCAAATGAGTAGTGACATGATCCAAACTAGAACTCATAAATATAAATATTAGATCCACCTTCGGTCCTTATTATGCAACAATCCACAACTACGTGAAATTTATATTGGTAATCTATATCTATGTTTACGTATAGAGTTACGTATTAGAGAAGTGATTTATCATTTTTTTTTTGTTCAAGAATACTATTTGTTTTTTTCTCATTTTTTTGGATAATTTTTTTTTATATTTCTATTTATTTATTATTGTACAAAAATGAATGTATCATTTACTTCCTCTATTCATTTTTATTCTTTATTATAAAAATTTAAATGTCTCAAAATTTACTACTCCACTTATTTCTACTCTTTATTATGACATAATATTTACTACTTCAATCTTTCATTTTTTTTATGATGAATGAAAATATGTTAAAATGGGTAACACACACACATACATATTATAAAATTAGGCAATAGAGAAGTGGGTAGGCACCTCACAGACTAGGATTTGTATTTATTTTTTTCTCAATTTTTAATTTTTTAATTTATATTCCTCGTAAGATATTTGCTGAAAATTTCATCTTCATAACTCATATCTCTTTATTTTCATAACCTATATTTTTAATAATCTCAATAACTCACAC